>DWQW01007634.1:0-14767 GCA_018249695.1 Heliconius erato demophoon | reverse complement strand
AAGACAACTTGTCATTACAATTCATATTTCAATATTGTGACTACGAGAGTATATGTGTATATAACAAGTGTAAATAAATTTATTGTAAAAGTTGGATTTTGTGTCTGATTTGTTGGTTCGCCTAACATAATATAGGTATATTTATATTGATATTTTGAACAAGCCTGTAACCAGATTAACCACATTTCATGCACTTTGAAGGAGTTTTTGGTAAAATTCCAACGCATTTTACGTAGAAACGTCATTGATTGCGACGTCATTGCGCCAGCTACCTGGTAAAAGATTGCTATGATGCTATTTGAAGACTCAGATTATTAGCTTTTAGAGTAGATGAATGAGTCTGATTCCAGGCTGTAGTCCTGAATCTAAGACATATTTCTAATAGGTTAACTCACGGATGGGTCGTGTGATTATTTTTTTATGTTTAAACTAGTTATGACTAAAAAATTACGTAGTGCCTAAGCAAAATATTTTAAATTCAAGTTTTTTGATTTAACCATCATAAAAGTACTCAAAGAAAATCACGTTTTGTGAAAATTTAAATAAAATGATAGAGATATATTTTTAATATGGAGACACATACGGGAATTTAACTTACAGTAATAAATTCACTGCTACAGCCACAATAATGTAAAAAGTCTATAGGTAACATAATTATACAAACGATGTAGATAAATTACACGACTATTATATACTCGTATTCCCGTCTAGGAGACAGTTTTAATTTCCTCTTTAGGAAATGAGCTTTTAGATTATTGGCAACCATTAATAAGAAAAAGCAAAGTCATAAATTTTTGGATCAATTATAAGGGATTTTGACTGACAGATCCATTATTTTTTTTCGTATATCAATTCAAATTTCTCATTTAACTATAAACATTGTAATCAACAATACATCATCATGTAATTAATGATTTGTGAGTGAATATATGTTTTATACATGCAAGTATTTTTGTTCAATAAATATTTTTATAGCTCAATATAATTCGCTTAGTTCTATTTATAGTGTCTATTATCTTTAAGCATAGTTATATTGAGGCCAGTCAGAGTGCACAGAGTGTGACTTTAAAATCAACTGGATTCGATCCGCACTCGAGGAGATAAAATATTTACTTACATTTATATTTTCATTTCTTCGCTCTGGGGTCGAGGCAAGGCGCGGCGGATAGTTTCGCCACTAAACACGCAATGCCTCCAGAACTCGGCGGCCGTACCATATTATTCGCAATGTACAATATCATTCGTATGTGAAAGTTGGTACCAACTTTCATATACGAATGCTATTTCGTTCTTTAATAACTATATTGCCCAATTATAATAAATATGCTATCCACAGCCCACTCACATTGGCTCGTTACGTATTAGCGTTGCTAATATATCATATAAATCACCCACGCAAGAATTAAGACTACAATTATTCGATTACTAGCGGAAGCCATATTGACGGTCATTAATCAATCGCTGATCCTCTCGATAAACCAGGAGCTGGCTGTTGATGATGCTCTCCATGATTTTTGAAAGTAGGGAGGTGACAGCAATAGGCCTGTAGTTAGATGGGTCGGAGCCATTGCCTTTCTTTGGGATCGGGTATCTTGTCCACCTAATCCCAAAGAAAGGTGATGGTGCTCTTCCATGATTCTGGGACTACGCCAACTGAGTAAAAGTGCCGAAACAAACCCGTTAGCACTGGTGTCAGCTCAGGAGCAAAAACACAGAGCACTAAGGGTGAGATGCACTCTGGCCCGCTCGACTAGTGGATGTCCAAAGAGGACAGATCTGGCGGTTTGGGCGCCGGAGCCCGGCATCTGATGCGGAGCGCAGTGGCATATAGCCACTACTTAATGCCGGTTTTAAATGTCGGGTGTGGTAATGATCCGGTTGAGTTTGCTCATGCGTGTTGCATTTATTGGCGACGTGACACTACCACAGGTAGTTTAGTATACGGCCGGGAACAAACGTTCGTGGTTCGACGGCTTTCATTATTATTGTCATTTGGTAACGTAAGGCTAACTAAAGAAATATGCTGTAATGTTATATAGTCTAGAGCAGATAATTTGTGCGCTTTATATCGATTTAAATTAGCATATCATATAAATGGATATTTTAGAAGATATCAAAGTTTTAAAATACGGGAGTAAAACGGTCATGCGCTGCACAAATGTTTAAAATTACGCAAAAATTATATATTGTAACGAACAGCATACGAGTATATCTTCATATAGCATTATTTGTTTTAGTTTAGTATATTTTCCGTTGGTTACGTTTACTTCATCCAATCAATTATTTTAGTTCATTTTAATATATAATTAGGTATTTTTTTTAAATAATAACAATTTTCTCTACTTATTATTCTGTTTCGGCTTATTTTGATTATTTAGACCTATCTTTTCTTACTTATCCTATTCATTAAATATATTTAAGGAAATAATTTCATAAATATATTTAGCAAATATTCGTATAGTTCAGGCGGACAAAGGCGCGGCTTTGCCATGCCGCGGGGTCTAGTAAACAAATAAAATCTCAATACTAATTTTGTTTGAGTTCATGCAGTTCTATATTTACTCAAGTGAAAAAACCGAGACCGAGAAATATGATACAGAAAAAAACAAGTTGTGAAGTATATATAGAAAACAGTTGAAAATCGGAAAAAATATTACCTCATAGTTAAAAAGAAAAATATATGGACTCAATGAAAATATTTTTTTCTTAAAAAAAAAAGTTTTACTCTGTCAAATCAATTCTAGAGAATTAAGTGCGAGTTATTCATTTTTCAATGAATAACTCGCATTTAATTCTGCTATTTCACCCTCACGCACGAATGTGTGGTTATTTCGAAATGTGATTAAATCATAGACAAATATTTTTGTATATTATTATTGCTGAATATGTTTAATGGCTAAAAAAAGTTTCAATAACTTAATTTGCAAATAAGATTGAATCATAACTGCAATACCATATATAAAGCCCATGTGCGGTACAGGGTTACTTAATATTCTATTAATAACTTTGAGTTACACCATATCAATTTTAATTTATGTACATGTACATAAAATTAGCAACGATACTCTTTGTTTGTCGAGTGCGAATTACTTTAGTCTAAATTAATTTAACGGGACGTGATTTACATTGCTCACGCGTTAATATAACAAAAGATGTGCCTATTTAAAATATTTAATAACCTGCCTTGTAGCCTGTTCCAGGTAGCGTGACTATTTTATTTATTATAGTTGATTATAGCTGAGGCCAGTCGTGGCGCAGCGGCACGAGGTGTGACTGTAAAACCGACTGGTTGTGGGTTCGATCCCCACTCGAGGAGATGAAATATTTACCTAAATTTATATTTCCATTTCTTCGCTCTGGTGTCGAGGTGAAGCGCGGCGTTGAGTTCTGCCACTCAACACCCAATGCCTCCAGAATTCGACAGAAAGTGGGGAACGGAGTGTCTTAATACTCGGTTCCCTCTGCCTACCCTGCCATGTGCGGGATACAGCGTGAAGCTAAAAAAAAAAATAGTTGCAATTATAGATTTACTTTGAGTCAAGGGTTCTCTCTTTTTATTTACTTTATTGTTGTTGTTCTGTTTCTTTTTATTTATTTAAGTTTGCTTGATATTTATTTAACAAATATGATGCATTTTGTTTAATTATATGAAACAAAAATATTTTATTGATACATTTTCTATAGTTTGAATTGCAACTACAATCGCCGTGTGAAGAGGCATATTTTGTATTAAAATTTATTTATCCATCCCACAGGTTTATAAAATTAAATTGAACTGATGAAATTCATGGTAAGATTGAGGGTAGGCGGCCTTTTATAGGGAGATCTGTGCCAGCGACAAGTGAACGTTGGCGACTGTGTGGCACCAGTTACCCTTCATTCAATATCACTCTACTTAGCAGCTGCAGCGCTTGCGCTTAACGCTTGGACTGTCTGCCCTACCCTAACTTTATTGAAATAATACATAATATGAAATTTACGTTAACGTTATAAATTGTAATACTATTATTACTATAAATTATAATTTTTTTCTTCATAATTAATTTAATTGTGTTTTTCCATGTACTCCAGTTTATAAATGTTGGTTAGAAGAAATAGTAAATAACGTTAACAGATAATGTTTAATTTTGTGATAATTATTGTTTACTTACTATAACTGCATTTTTATCAATATCATGATACAAAATATATATGAAATTAAGAAACTTTAACTTGAAATTATTGTTACAGAAATGCAAGCTTACAATACTCTCTTTGCTAATAGTATAATTTAACAAAACATGAACACTGTAAAACAGCTGCAGACGCTGTGTAAGCGCTTAAAGCGCTTTAGTTACTTGTTATTGTTTGTTCTGACTGAATAGGTCGTTGCCCGCGGCGAGAGCTGTATCGAGACTTTTTATCTCAGCTAAGATTAATCTCTGCACTTACCCTCTTGCCAATTTTTGCTTCACATTTTCTGTGACTTAAATATCTTAAAATTGTATATATTGTTATTTATTCTTTATACCTACACTAGTGGGTGTCCATAACTTCTTTAACAAAATATAACAAAGTGATTTCAAAATAATGTTTACCGTGCCCGATATTTTAGGATAGAATCGGTTAAGAGACAGGGGAGGTTAGTCGTGGCGCAGGGGTGCGACTGTAAATGAAACAGGTTGTGGGTACGATTCAAACACGAAGAAATGGAATACTTAATATTTTCGTTTTCTTGCTTTGGTAAGCACTATCAACACTCAACACGCAATGTATCCAGAATTCGGTGAAAAGTGGGGAACGGAAATGTCTTCATGGAAACCGAGTGTCTTAACACCTATCTAATCTGCTATGTGCGTGAAGTTACAAAAAAATCAGTTAAAGTGTATATTTTCAATAATATCATTGGCTATGTTTGTTTTAACAGCAAATAACATGACGGTAGTATCTAACAATGCCATTATACTTACAGCTCGGTTGTGGGGTTCCGAAAATTGCACGTGTTGTACTAGTTTAACTTTCTTAGAACTACAAGGTTTTAAAAGCCAAGTGTCCATTATCTCGTTTACCTAAAACTAGGATTTTCAATCCCGCAGTCTATATTCAATCTCAGTATTTGCGAAACTGGATTTTTTTAATCTCGTCTGATCTCGGTATTTACGGGTTCCCGCACATATAATATAAATTAGGAATTCAATTTTATACGTCTTATAAGTATTTTTATAAGACGTATAAAATTGAATTCCTAATTTTATATTTATGTAAACAAATTCACATCGATTTCGGTTTCATTATAAGCATAAGTACAATCAAACCATAACATTTTGTTGCTATAGAAAATTATCTACTATAATATAAAATTATTATTTATACAGGGTGGAAGCGTCAGCTCCTTTTATAGGAACAGCATATAGGGTAAAATATTAAGCCCATACCTAAAGAAATTAATCAAAACTTTATATATAAACGAAATTTATATTATTTAATATATTATATCAACGATTATAAACAATTAATTAGGAAGTAAAATACACTTATTGAGAAATTAATTTTAAAAAGTTTAATTAAATCAATTAAAAATAAAATAAATTAATAAAATAAAATAAATTAATCAGCAAGTTTAAAATTTAAATAAAATTTATCAAATATAAGAAAAAAATATACAAAAGGGTAAAAAATCTTAAAAAATAAATTAAATTAAATTTAGATAAAATAATATTATTAAAAAAAAAATACGACGAAACCACTGAATTTTTAATATCTTTGAATCTTAATTAAACTTTTTATTGTCTACTTAAGTATATAAGATTTTTAATTTATTTTTAATAACAGGGAGTCCGTAAAAATGTCAATATTGTTTGAGAGATCATTTGCCAGCTTAGTTATTTTCGATATAGGCGGGTTCGCGCCTAGTACCGATTTCCTAAGAGGGGCCACAAAAGACAAAATTTGCTTTCGAGGATATCTAGCTAGAAATCTAAAATTAAGCAAATCTAAAGCTAAGCACTGTCAATCGAACTACGCAAGATCTTACGAAGAAAACTTATGTCTTGTATTTAATTTGGAAATTATTAAGTCTTTCTTCATAAGACCCAAACTGGTGGCCGATATTCGCACTATAGGATAAATGCCAAAGCAGAATAGGTTTATGCGTGCGTGCGTCGTTCTTGACAAATGGCGTTTTATTTTACAACGATAATTTTATTATTTATTTTGTTTGAAAAAAAAAAAACATTTTTTCATTTTCGGGAAAAAAAAATTGTATTAGGCTTTTATAGAGTAGTTAAAACTGTGGTTACATTTAAAGTGGTGCTGACAAAAACACACTGTATACATATTCTAAAAATGTGACTAATTAGCATGAATTAGCTTATTCATCATATATTTAGAATTTAAATGGCTGATGTCACTCAGCTCTCAGATTGCTAAAACTGACAGAATTTTCAGGGAGTACCTGAGTATATTGAATCAAACCAAAATCATCTCTTTACATTCTGGGCCCAAAAATTTATGAAATAGTTTATCTCTTTTATAATGTTACAGTTTATTTAAGTATTTTGCTGGTAATTAAGGGTAACACGTATCAGTAAGGTCAATAATGGCTCATGTGGATCTTATTTTCGACTGCCTGTAGTACAGGGAAAAATGTAAAGCCTTAAAAAAACAAAAAAAATATAAAATAATTTTATGATGTTCCTAAAATAATAAATAAATAAAAAAATATCCTATCATAAACAAAGATTCGACTACATCATATCATAAATAATATAAGGTTAACTAATATGGCCAACTAGTATAACTAACAAGATCCATATTAAATAACATTGAAATAATAAAATCCCTTAATAATAAGATCAATTTGCTACCATCCATAACACAATTTTACTTAACGCAGTGTTTAACATCCAATGGAATATTTAAATAAATTTAAAATAAAAAATAATAATATATGCCCGTGTACAAATAACTCAATTCAAAATCTCGTTCACCTAATAATATATTGTCATAGATATAGCTCACAAAGATAACATAATTACTTGCAATATATACAACATAGAAACGCCATTTATGCTACATAACTTAATAAATAACGAGAATTGCTTAAAATCATTTATTAAATTTATATCTCACATCTTTAGCACACTTAAAGACCTCAACAACACAGTAACATAAATAATATATATGTATTGTGTATGTGTACATGTATATGTGTGTGTATATATATGTACGTGTATGTATGTATGTATATGTGTATGCGTGTTTATATATATGTATATTATCTTATTATTATATTTATATCATTAAATTTATATATGTTTTAAATATTATTACTAATATTATATTCACTAATATAAACTGTTGGGTCGCCTGTATAAAATCGCAGGGACACTCCAGGGAGTGAGGAGGAGTTTAAAAAAAAAAAAACTAGTATAAATATATGAGACTTCTAATGGATTTTAAATTGAAACTTGATTCCGTAGTCAAGTTTGAATTATGTTTAAATACGAACATCCGTTAAAATTGTAGGGTGGCGTGTTGGGAGATAATTACTGTAAGTAATGTAATCTGTTTACTTTAAACATTGTTTTGTAAATAGGGAAATATTTTTTTATTTGAAGGGGTTCAATTATATAATTATGTACAACTTTATAATTGAAGCCGTTGCAAAAAGAGTTTTTCTCACTGAGAGCTATCATTAATAATTTAATAATAATAAAATGATAATAATAAACTTTTTGTATGTGCACTTATATGTTCTTTTTTTTTATTTTATCAGATATAAGTATTTTTAATAAAGTAAGGTACAATTTATTTATTTAAACGGATACTTGACCTATTAAATATATTTTATTTCGTAATACTATATTTTATATTTTTCATAAGCACCTCAAGGATGCAAAGCAATTTTCATAATATTTTATTTTTAATATATAAATGTGTCACAATCTTCAGTGACAGAAGCATTCGGGTCGCTATAAATTGTTCGCTCACGTTTTCAATGTGCGGAGGAATGCATGGCAAGTTGCGGTCCACTATAATTGACAGCTGAGTTGCCAATCACGACGAAATACGATGAATTTGGACTTATGAAGTAACTTAGTTTAACTGAACTTTAAACTACAATCTAAATTCGGGATACTGAGGTGTGTTATAAATGTAAGGTCTATAATCGCTCAACCGGATGTTGAAGTACCTAGGAAAATATATTTGTTTAGTGATGATATATAACTTGAACAAAAATTTTAAAAAGTCAAAATAATAATTTTACTTCTAAGTATTTCAGTACTTAAAGAATAATTAACGAAATAGAAACCTTGATTTTCGCGAATTAGACACATCTTATGAGAAACTATTAAGCCGAATTTATAATATATATTTCAGGAATGGGTATTTGATTACTTTGATTGCTCAAAGTGAAAAATCATGTTTAATGTCAAGAATAAGGTATCTGTTATACCTATTCTTGTTATCAAACATGATTAAGACTCCCTGGAAGAACGTATATATTGCTAGAGTGGTCCTAGAGGAAATTATATTCTATTTTTAAAAGAGAATACTTAAGCCAATACGAAGAAATACTATACTAGAGGGCAAGATACAGTCAGCTCAATACAAGAATCTAGGGAAGTACATATGAAAAATCGTTGACGGTCGATTTAATTTAATAAATAAATATGTCAACTGACAGACGGACGCTACCTCAGTCTGCCCTTCTCCGAGGATTACTGTAAAGTGTTCGAAACGTCGAGTTTCCAAAACTGTATGATTAATAAATATAAGCGATTAATTTGGTTAAAGTGCTTCATTTGAAACAATTAACAAAATTATTGATTGACCTATTTACTAATGAAAATCCATAATATTTCGTGTTAAAAAGTTATTTTTAAAGCAAAGAACCATACACTGTTTTTTTTACTACACATGGATCAGGATTACGGATACATGAAACTAAATTATTATCTTTTGTCAAAGTTTCTAATTTGAAGTACCAGTGACGCTTTTTACAAGCTTTTTGGAAAATTACGTTTATAATAGTTTATAGTATATTATATTTTCTGTATAATATGGTCGTCGTTTTTTGGGATTTGCACGCATATCGTTAGTATAGTTCACTTTTTTATAGACGAAACTATTGTACTATTTGGCCTTTTTGGCCTAAGCTAACCTCTTTCGTAAGCATAAATATTTGATTCATGTATTTATTTTATTATGTGGCTATTAAACACTAGGTAGGTAGTTATTTTATTTACAACTATTATTTCCATATTTAGAGTAACTCAGTTGTAGTCGTCGGTAAGTCAGTTGTCAGTGTCAGTCATAATAATATGGGAGTGGATTGTTTTTTTGTCACATTTTAAAAAGAAAAACTAACATTTTTAAAAATCAATTAAGAACAAAAAAGGCACGGACAACAAAAGTCTGTGGCGCAAAACAATTCAAGCATAAAAAAAAAAAAATATATCATTTAGGAAAAATATTTCCACGAAAACATGATACTTAATAGCTTTAAGTTACGCTAGAGAACTAGAAGGTTGTACTAAAGCAATGCATAATAGTTGTTACCAGAGAAAATTTTATTTTATTTGAATGATTCATAATATTGTTTGTAAAACAACTGTAATGTCCTGTACTCCTGTACAGTTTTTAAATTAGTTACATACTTATGTCATTGGCTGAATGTACAATTGGTAAATATGTAGTTATTACAGAGTACACGCAGAAAGGCTGTTTTTAGGCATTTTTATATAGATTTATGTCAAACGAAAGAACGAACCGAAGAATCTGTGTAATTCCTTAATATTTTTTTAAAGATCAAATTGATCTTTATCTATGTGTTGAATTAATTACGACTTAAATGTAACTGTTATTTAACCTTCACTAACAATTCAATTTTGTTTATTGTTTGCACTCTAAACAATAGTGCTTTAAACATATATATTTTTATCAACAGTCATATAACTAAGACGTTTCGAATGTAATTTTCTTTAGCCAAGAATCTGACCAGCGCGATTGCTATATAACATTCGCAAGCAAACTAATGCCTTGAGTTAATTTAAATGACGATTATTTTTTTTAATTAACCGATTTATTTTTTATTTTAACTTTAAATGTTAAGTTGAGTCAAAACAAAGCAATTGCTGAAACTTTTAAGTAAATCGGTTTAGTACTTTCAGAGAAAAATGTGAGCATACAAATAGATAGACAGACAAGAAATTAAAAAAAAAAATTTTTGCTTTCTATTATTCTTTTTAAGTCAAAAATTACTAAATGTACAGACAACATATTTTTACTGTTTTATTATATATAGAGATTAGATTTAGCTGTTTTATAATGTGTCCATATTTGCCAATATTTTTTTGTGATTTTTGAAACATGTAAGTATAAGTTTTAAAGGTACTCAATCTCTTAAGATGATGCTAGCTGAAAAACTAGAACGTTATTGACAAAAATAAAAATAAGAAAATTTGATCATATAAAACTTGCAGCATGATTAAAAAATATATTAATCCTGCAAGATGTTAGTTGTTAGACGATTAAAAATGTACAAAAATCTGTTAGGCGCAAATGGAAAACCGCCAATCAGAAATGTAGTGATCGTCAACGAGCTGCCCGTATTGTGGCCTAAACTCTTGAAACTTTATTTTTGTTAGCATTTCATCCAGTGGTGGAAAAAAATAAAACGCGATAGAACTGCGTTATAAAGATAAAACGTGAAATTGCAAAAAGATTTAAATTTAAATAAAAGTGTAATAATATACATATGTGTAAAAAAGGATGCTGAAACCAATGGCCATGAATAACATAATATAGACTAAGAAAAATATTTTAAACTTGAAATATTCTTAATTCTTGAATTAACAATGTTATTATTTGGAAGACTTTGGATATTGATCAAACTAAGATAATATAGACTACTTTGAAAATTCCCATCTTAAGAGAGACTATTCAATCTTTATTGGATCGTGATTATGCATACCAGGGTTACAACTAGGAAACGGCATACTGTAACATATACAATATTATGTTAGTGAGCGTTACCTAGAGAGATCCTCCGTCTGTAGAGAGATCTACACATACTATATATCACATCTACATTTTCACATCAATAAAAAATCGTAAAATAGTGTGTTCTTACTTTTATTGAACAAAACAGACCATTTTATATAAAGACAGGCTGTTCATAGTGGAAACATTTTTCAATTAATCAATGTACTAACTACTATATACATGTAAGTGGATCATTCTACACGCTATTCTATAGGCTTTCACATTTGAGAAGAAAAAGGAAGTTTGTTCTACTTTAACGCAAAAACTACTGAACTTATTTAGATTAAACTTTACAATAGCTTATTCGTCAAAATAACACATAGATGTATTATTGATTAGGTAGCCTATTTATTAGTTGTTAAAGTTTTGGTTATGAGTAGTTTTAGAAGAATATATTTCCATATAATACCATAATATGTAATAAATACAATGTGGAAGTATATAAAATTATAGAATTGTTAAAAAAAATTAATTAATTAATTAGCTTCACGCTGTATCTCGCACACAGCAGGGTAGGCAGAGGGAACCTAGTGTTAAGACACTCCGTTCCCCACTTTCTGCCGAATTCTGGAGGCATTGCGTGTTGAGTGGCAGAACTCAACGCCGCGCCTAACCTCGATACCAGAGCGAAGGAATGGAAATTTAAATTTAAGTAAATATTTCATCTCCTCGAGTGGGGATCGAACCCACAACCAGTCGGTTTTGCAGTCACACCTCGTGCCGCTGCGCCACGACCGGCCTCAGAATTGTTCATGATAGGTATATGAACAACCATATATTCAGAAAGAAGGATATTTTATTTTTTGTATATGAACATATTTTATTACGGTAACAGCAATGAACTCGCTATCAGCGGGGTTGGGTATGTGATACACGACACGTTTATTTCGCTTATAGTTAATTTATTACAGGTGTGCCGTTGCCTTTTTTCTTAGGTGCTGGAGCTGTTGAGTTGTTCTATTATGTTTAAAACATTTATATTTTCCTACAATGACACGCCATTATGATTAATTTTTAAAGAACAATATCGTTACATTTAAGTGGAAGAGAATGATTTTGTTAATATATTTATATAAATAATATGAAAGCATAATATAATATAATATCTTTCTATTATTTATTTACCTGAATATCTATGAAATAAATATAATTAAGTAAACACATAGTATTGAAACTCCAATAGGACCCGCCCACCGAACATTCCACACTAATTTCAAGATTGTTGGTCAACGGGAAACTTGACAAAATTAAGTTTACGAGCGTATGCAATAATTTAATATGAAAGTAACTTAAGTTGTAGTTTTTTTATCTGAAATATAAATATTAATTTCCATTTTTCGGATGTATTCTTTTAATCACGCATTTTGCCAAATGGCGTATGTCCACTGAAAAGTACTGTAGATTTGAATATTGGTTATTAAATTCAACTTGATCATATCAGAATCCTTATGGTTCTGATATTTCCGTACGGTACGGTACGGAACCTTAAAATGGTTTAAATAAGAAAGCAAGACTAAAGTACTAAACAAATGTTTAAAGCCAAACAAATCAAATAAAATTAAATCGGATATAATAGAACGGGCAGCAACGAGCAAAGGATTTATTAAATAAGATTTTTTTATGACACAGACATTACTACAAAGTAGAATTATTTGACCATATAAATAAAGATATTATAGATACAGTTACTATATAATATTATATCTTAAAATAGTCCAGTTATTCATTTAAGTTACTTACTGAAATCTACATGTATGTATGAATAGATTATATTGTATGGACTACTAAAATGGTTAACTAAAAATGTTTAATATTATACGAGCTGGGAAATGTGGATGGAAGAGGCGTCGCGCGCAGATCCTATCAGTTCATCGCTGGCCGCCCCCATGGCGCCCGCTTTCTACGACGCTACGCCGACTCTACAAACTAAGGTTTGCTACGAAATAAATAGTGAATAGTGAATTTATGTGAAAGTGATAATATACTGTGAAAAGATTTAGTCTGTAATTTAATTGTGGTGAAATATTTCTTAAAATGTGTTTGAAACGTATTTGTAGTTTGCATTGGATAATATTATTCCTGCTTCTATTTAAAGGTAAAAAATATTTTATTTACATAATGCATACTTTGGGAAAGGTAAATTGTTTTTGTAATGAAAATCTGATATTATAGGACTTTTAATTTTTAATAATAGTTTTTTGCTTGGAGACTTTATTTTATGCGTTATTCTAGGGACCAAAAGAGTAAATTACTTTTAATAAGAAAACAGTAATTAGAGATTAAATTACGTTAATTTATAATTACGTTGCTTTGTGTGTTGTGTTTGCGATTCACGAATAAGTATTACGTTTTGTAAATAGATTTCCTTAATTGTTAGTTTTAATAAAGGATAAACTAATTTTATTACGTAATGTATTACCGTTATGTAATTTTACTGTAATCAAATACACATATTAAACTTCCAACTGAAGGATAGAGAGCGTAGTGCTAAAAATATTGGACTAAGAAAGCATAAATTTAGTACACATCTTACCGGAAACCTATTCGGTAGAATTCGGTATTCTACACAATATATATTAATAGACTAAGTAATCTATAAAATATCTAAAACGTGTAAATAATATATAAAATATTATTTAAAAAACTAAATATTCCTTATTCAATTAGGCCATTACAAGAACTTTTGAAACGTTTCATAGAAATGCCAGTACAGAAGATCTTTTTAGGAGAGCCGGCAAAAAACTGACCAGTTGCTGTTATCAAAACATAATTTACAAGGGATGCTTTACTATACCAAAAGCTCAGTCGGTAATATATGTAAAAGACAAGAGCAAGGAAGAAAGGGAAGTGTGGGCAGCCAGATTTTTATTAACACTTATGTACCAAGGCCACCGTAACTACAAATTTGGCTGATTTTAAATGCAGGTTAAGTTAGGTTAGAAACTCAAAGAGGACTAACCTAACCTGCACTTAAAAACCGAATATACGAAGACCAAGGGCTATAATTTTACACATTGCCGGTGGAACAGTACGTACCTTTATAATCCCTAGGAATTGTATACATTGCCTAGTTAAAGTATGTAATGGAAAAAATATTCATACTATTTTATACATTGTCTGAACACCCGAAGTATTTTACACATTGCCTAGGAACAAAGATGAACGACAAAGGTCAATTATAATAAAATTAAACCCGACTGCACAATATTAAAAAGAAATAAACAAGCTTATGTTAATTAAATTAAACTAGGATTAACAGGCGGATTCTTTTCTTCAATTAATAAAATTTTCTTCACTTTGAGTGGAATATATGGAATTGAATAAGAATTGTTCTGATCTTCGAACTGATACCCCGCTCCTTACTAATTAAAATATAAAAATAAATAAGATTTGAATGATATAAATTATATAAATAATTTAAACACATTGGTGACGTGATACGTCTAATAGCTAAAACCCTGATTTGGTATAATGGTAAGTAATGCAAGAACTTTTACAGATTTAGAGGTACAGTACAGGATTAACAGATTAAATGCATAGTAGTAGTAGGATAAAGATAGAATAAAATAAAATAAAAAAAAATAAATCGGCTTCACGCTGTATCCCGCACATAGCAGGGTAGGTAGAGGGAACCTAGTGTTAAGACACTCCGTTCCCCACTTTCCAAATTCTGTTTGCCGAATTTTGGAGGTATTGCGTGTGGTAAAACCACCAAAGAAGAAGTAGAAGTAAGAAGAAG
>DWQW01007633.1:0-14768 GCA_018249695.1 Heliconius erato demophoon | reverse complement strand
CCACGCTTCACCGCAACCTAAAAATAGAAAGAGTCCAACTCGGGTATAATGCGTTACTACGCGCTGATGTATTGTGTTACCTGCACCTAACTATAATAGCATCGCCCAGTGCACACCAGAGTCAGACATCGTCTTCAGAGTGACTTTCTCCTTCCTCGAATCCGACTACTGAGCAGTCACCTCGGTCGCTGGTCACTTAAGCTGGGCCTCCCTGACTCAGGCTGTGCTGACCGTTCAGGTGGCATTTGATCACCCTTCCAATTCCACCAAAAATCCTTCTCCATGTATCTGCTCTAGAGCAGGTACACAGTCCTAGGGTGAAAGCCAAAGGGACTCTAACGACGCACGTATATTGATGGGTGCCGCTTGAGACCACAGCCCAAAGACCAATGTCCTGATGCCGTTCCCCAGCGCCAGAAGAAAGGAGCTGCAAGAGAGAATGCTTCAATGCTAGCTCTATAGTAAAGTAGATTTAGAAGCAATTGCACGTATTTTGGAGCTCTCTAAATAATTATAATGTATTATTTCAGCGCAACATAGGTATATGAATTCATATTTCGTTTAAGTATTTTTAAATAAAAGAATATTAGGTAGACTACCAGTGGGTAGTCTACCTAATATTCCTGGAACATAGTGATATTGTTTATGATTTTTACCATTTAAGTATTCTGTTGTTTGTGTCGTTTGTTTAAGGAACGTAATTCAGTATATTAAGTAAATAATTCAGTAGTTTAAGCGGGCGAAGCCGCGAGTGGGTCGCTAGTCTTTAATAATTTGTGTTCATTTCATATTTTTCTCTCTTGATGACATACACTATAATGTTTTATTTTAATATATAGTATGCAGAAACTAGAAATTGATACCATCTCGGCACAGTGCAAAAGACTCTGACGCTTACAACATGATGGTTGTGGATTCGATTCTCAGTGAAAAAATAATATTAAATTTAAAAGCGCGGAATGTCACGCAACATCTCTGAAATTGGGCGGAAAGTAAAGAAGGAAGAAGCAGAAGGTGTCTTGAAATAGTTGCCCACTCAGGTCAGGTGTAAATACGAAGCCGAAATAAAAATGTACTAATATACTCAGTCACAGTTAAAGCCATGGGAGTAAATAAAAAATAGTCAAATTAAGCAAACTATTCTTTATTCAATTCTATTTACAAAAGTCTCCATGTGCTATTTTCACTTATCTTGATCGGAAAACACTTCAGGCAAAGTGCTAAGATTTATAAAAATTAATACAAATCGAAGCTTCTCGCTGAATTCCGAGTAGAGATCGAACTTACTACCACCGCCATGTTTACAGTCCGTTACACGCTGTGCTGTTGCGCTACGACAGCCATCAAAATATTCTTATTTTCTAGATGAATAAACATCTTTGTTACACTTTATTATACAAATATTGAGTAAATATCATTGACTTTTACCAAGTAGGTAATTACGATGTTACTTGAGTAAAACAGTTTTTGGGTGCAGAGGCCTAGTCTTTGGTTAGTCTTGCTGAGACATTGAAATCAGCAATTTAATAAAATCTTTTCTATTTTTGTTCTAAATGTTTTATTTTCATACAACTTTTGAATGTTAAAATTAATTATCTTCATGGAGTCCGACTAAATAAACTATTATTGTTTATATAAATTATATATTTTTAAGGAAACCTTGACAGAATGGACGAAACTGAACACAGGCGTTCCTTTCTTTTATTATGGCCAAAATGGTTAGTTTTTTCGGAAATTTTGGGTTTTATAGAATATTTTTTGATATTTGAGTTATTACACTTATTTATAACCTTCACATCGTTAGCATTTAGTTTTAAAATATCTTAGGCTACTCACAGTCACAAGAAGAAAAGGTTTTAACCTTTGACACAATGGTTCAACCACTTCACATATGATATAAAAATATTTCAAAACGATACAGGAACAATTATAAACAGTTAGTTTTATATCTTGCTCCGTTCCACCATGTTCTAAAATCCTGCCACACCGTCACTTGCCTCATTTTAGTTTCATTATTCATCATTTCACATAACTTGCAAATGTCTTCTGTCGACGAAGTCTCTTTATATTTGTAATGGTTCCTCCAACGGAAAAAGTTATAGTACAAACTCTTGTTGCCAATTATTTCGCTCATTAGTTTCGCTAGCTTCTTTGGACCGAGCGCCCTCGCGTCTAAATAGCTCCCTGGCGGTAAAAATCTGAAAAAGAAGAAATAATACATTTTAATATAAGGAGGTCAGTCGTGGCGCAGGGGCAAAAAGTGTGACTGTAAAATCGACTGTTTGTGGATTCGATCCCAACTCGAGGAAATAAAATATTTATTTACATTTATATATTTATTTCTTCGCTCTAGTGTCGAAGCAAAGCGCGGCGTTGAGTTCTACCACTCAACATCCAATGCCTCCAGAATTCGGCGGAAAGTGTGGAACGAAGTGGCTTAACACTAGGTTCCCTTTGCCTACCCTGCTGTGTGCGGGATACAGCGTGAAGCTGATTCATAATATAAGCCCGTCGTGGAGCAGGGGCGCAAAGGCGCGATGGTCGAGGGTTCGATCCCTAATCAAGGGAATGAATTTATTACGCTTGACGCTTCCGTCCTGTATAAGTATTGACAATTTCACTTATTCTTTTTTCAATTTATTTTGTTTTAAATTAATTAAAATAATAATAGCTTAAATTTGTATTTATTATTTCCTATTATATTCTTTGTGTTTGTTGCTTTAACTTTTTAAATAATAATAAATAATTTTTGAAGTCGGCTTGATTTTATTTTTAATTTATTAATGAATTTTAGTTATAAGATTATCTATTAAGACTGGCAAGTAATAACTAAATTAGTAACTTCATTTAAACATACGTGAAATAAAAAAATATAAAACAAGCACTAATCTCTTTGTTTCAAACGCGTTGACAGGATTGAAAAATTCGCTTTTCCAAGTATTTTAAAAGTTTCTTTAGGTAAGTAAATATTATTTGAGTTTGTTTGTTTGTTGTTCGTTGTTTTCAAATAAACCATTTTTTTCGGAAAAGTTATGTTTGTAGTGTCAATTTGTTTATATTTTTACATTTTAGGGTTTACTTCTTAAGGAAAGAAAAAAAAGCTTTGAGATATCGAGTTGAAATTCAAACCATATACTCAGATTTACAGGCCTTTCATTTCCTGAAAAAATCGTATTTCTACATTTGCTTAAAAAAAGATAAGGCCGTTTACATCGCAAAAAAACGCGTATTTCTATGAAGGGAATCAAAATTCATAGGATACTTCCGGTTGAGGTCTAGAATTATAAAATTTGGCAGCTAGCATCTACAGGTAGTACTAATTCAGGAAAAAATCTGAAAACTATACATTTGTGGTTTAATATATAAAAAAAAACCTTAAAAGGGGGGCAACATTTGGTATTAAAGCCGCTAGCCCGACGAGCCCGAATCGTTTTTAATTTATAACCCCGCCCCCCGCCGCATTAGTTTAGGTTTCGGTTTATAGGGCTCCGTATCTAAAAGGTAAATGCCCTATTAAGACTGGTGTCTCTGTATCTGTCTACCTTCGCACAGGCTGTATCACATGAATCGCTAGACATTTAAATTTTACAGGTGTATTTTTGTTGCCACTATAACAACTGATTTTAAAAACAGAATAAAATAAACACTCGTGAATCGTGCTTGGCTGGTTTATTATTTTAAACTGGCATTCCATACCATAGATAAATGCTTGAATTATACGAATATTTATTCAATTGTAGGGGTATTGCACAATACTTAATATTGTTCATAAACAACATTTGTAAATACACTAAATCAGCGTCCTACATTTATTCGCTACAAAGGCAATGTGTAATTATTTTCCACTATTGTTTTGTATGGCGGGGGGCGGGGTTATATAAATAACCAAATTAAATATATAATAAGGGAGTTCAATATTAAGTCTCGTATCATTAACATCGCCACGCTGCCTTACCCCACACAATATTAATTTAGAATATTTAAAAAAAAGAGTGAAAGAGAATGAGAGTAATATACCATTGGTAATTAATTTTTTTTGGAAATTTGATGAATTTTGCTCTCAAAAATTGCCAAAGTTATAACCAATCCAATAAAACAGTAACTTTACAGCAATTATAATTATACTGTTTATTTATGAAACCATTGCAACAAAATAAATACTTAATGTTAAGGAAAGTTTGCCAAAATATAATAGTGCCAACTATGCACTTAAATCAGTTTTGCCATTAAAATAGGAATGTAATTCAGTATATTAAGTAAATAATTCAACAGTATAAGCGGGCGAAGCCACGAGCGGATCGCTAGTATCATATATTTCTGTCGATAGAATTTCTCTGTAAACATGATGCAATATAAAAACGTACAATGTCACATAAATGATGATATATTTTTCGTTCAAAAGATTAGTTAATATTGTCTATAATATTGTGTTCTTAGTATCGAGTATCCACGTATATATAATGCCCGTGGGCATTTCATAGTATAGCGTATAAAGTGACTAGCTTTACGATTTTTTACCCATGATATATTTTTTCGCTGAAAACTACACTATAATCTCAAAAATTGATCAATAAATTATTATTTTCCTTCAGAGCTGACAAAGGACCTATCTGCAAAATTTAAAAATTCTAGGTTCAACGATTTGGGCTGTGCATATCTGAGTATATCAATCACTTTATATTTTTATTACAATCGTATATAAGAAGATATGCTTACAAATTTTCATCAGTACGCTTTAATACAAATATTTTTGTTCAATCATGGTGCAATTTGGGGAAAGCTTATTTGGCTATAATGTTTCAGTTTCTATTAAAAAAAATACTACGTATATTCCATGGTCCATGAGAGATATAGATCGATTACCAGTACCGTAATAAATTAAAGACCCTCTGTAGATCAAACATAAAATTAGAAATTTATTTATCCGAATTATTAAGAATGACGTACTTGTTACTAATAATGACACTCTTGATACGGCCACGTATATAATCATTGTAAAGATTTAACAATTTTAAATATACTTCCCTCTTTTCCCTTCTTTTTGCGTCGGGGTTTAAATATAAATCTACAACCATCACGGATGCAGTCAAAAATTGTATAATTAAGCCACGATGGCGTTAATGGATGATAATGTCGGCATTAATCAAAAAGATAAGCATTAATGGGTGGCATTGCAAATTAAATTACTTTGCTAGAAATGTTTTGTTTAAAAAATATATTTAGAAATTAGCTCCACGCTGTATCCCGCACACAACAGGGTAGGCAGAGGGAACCTAGTGTTAAGATACTCCGTTCCCCACTTTATGCCGAATTCTGGAGGCATTGCGTGTTGAGTGGCAGAACTCAACGCCGCGCTTAACCTCGACACCAGAGCGAAGAAATGGAAATATAAATTTAAGTAAATATTTCATCTCCTCGAGTGGGAATCGAACCTACAACCAGTCTGTATTGCAGTCACACCTCGTGCCGCTGCGCCACGACGGGCTTCAAAATTAAAAAATATATATTTCCTTTATATCCCGTATCCCAGTAATTTTGTCAGCGTAAACCTACAGTTGACTACTCCTTACACACTAATACCTTTAGTGTCTAATGTGTACATATATCTTTCACCGCGTTCTCATAAACTGATTACATAAAAAATATAATTTTCGATAAAGTATTGTAAAAATATATTTTCTTTTTATGATTACTTTAGTCTCTAATATGGTGAGGTTCCGCCTTACCGCCTTAGAGACTACAGTAAAGTAAGCATACAATTGATAAGCATTATGATAGGAGTATATGATTGGTGGCAACAAATCAATTGTGAAAATAAAAATATTTTTAAGAAATAATTAAAATACAAAAATATGGCACTCATGTATTCATAATTGTCGTTGTTGATTTTTATGGTATACATACGAGAATTTATATTACACTATACATTGATAATGATATAAAATTTTAAATCGATTTCTATGTAGTGTTATGTTTTCATTTGTAGATAACAAGTAGAGATAGGTTCTGATAAATCAGTCTATTTGTATATTGATACAATACAATAAAACACTAATTGATATTTTATGTTTATAATATTTTTTATCTTCTAACATTTAACGCATTGAGACAGTCTTGTCCCTCAAGACTTACTCCACCACTTTATTTTTCACTGTTTTAAATAAACCCCTACGCAAAAAGAGTGATGTGTTATAGGTTCGACTAATCTGTTTTTTTAGGCGCCAGCCATGGTACAGGTGCCCCTGCGAGCATGCGACTGTAAAGGCGTCAAGGGTACAATTCCCACTCACAACATCACACACACGACGAAATAAATAAAATATTTAATACTATTAAATATTTTATTTAAATATATATATATATATTTTTTTAAATATTATATATTTTATTTCCTCGTTCTGGTAATAAGGCAAAGCACAGTGCTAAGTTCCGCCACATAATATGCAATGCCTTCACAATTCGGCGGAAAGTTTGTAGTTAATTTGTAGGTATGCCCCTAAAACTAGTTTAACTATTACCTGGAGTAGTTAGCAGATCCATATACAATTGGCACAGCGTAATTATTTAACGCAAGCAATAGTTTCTCAGTTACATAATCTTCAGAGAAAGAGTTCTCCAGGGCAAAGTAGAAATAATAATTCCTTTGAATGATACCAAAACATTTATGAGGTTTAGTTTTAGGACAAGTGAAAACGCCACAATATCCATATACATCCACCGTCCAACCGTACACTTCTAACTCTTTTTGGATTTTCTTCATAAAGATCTCTCTTTCACTTTTAGTTGAACAGTGTGATACAAACCAAGCAGCGGCCTTGGACTTGGTTGACAGTTTGATTTTTACATCTTCGCCTATCGGCTCCAATTCTCGAGGCCATTTCATATCCATCTTCGGTCCAACTATATTACCATCTAAATTGTAAATTGTGATATATCCCCATCGGTAATCGGAATCGATTTTGTACGTCCATGTCCAATTGAAGTAGCTATCGTATATACTGTCGCATATAGGAAAGTTATCAGCGGACTCCATAGCGCCAAATATATACTTTTGCTCTGGAGATCTTCTTTTAGGGAGTTGTTCATGACTTAAGTTTAAAAACTCGCGCCCGTTGAAGACAACAGCATCGAATTGGCTTTCGTCGAGAAAACGTGTGTCGTTAGTTACGAAGCAGTTCGTGTATTTACATCTATTCCGCACAAACGCCGAGTTCCCTACTCTCATGAAATTAAACGGTGCCCGCGTACTGTTTGTCCATTGCAATATATATTTCTTATCTTTCTGTTTCATATACTTAAAACTTTTTGTAGTATTACTTTTGTACTCCGTGACATTTAAAAGTAAATAAAGAACAAGCACAAATACCACTAAAACCAAAAATCGATACACATTGGTCAAAATTTTAAATATTCTATACAACATTTTATCTTCAAAGTAACATTACGACTGTTTAACACCTTTAGGCATTTTATGTTTTACTTCTTATCTATCATAGTGTACCGCCCGCGGTTTCGTCTGCGTAGATCACACGACTACAGATTATTTATTGTTTTCATTATATTTATATCTTCGAAGGTAACAATTGTAGTGAAATACTATATGCTTTATATTTTTAAATTCCACTACCGTCCTACCTATCCGGTAAGCCTTAGACGGCGTTTACAATATAAGGGAACAAAAATATATTCTTAGCCTTCAGAAATATATGCCTCCAGAATTCCGCGGAAAATGATGAACGTGTGCCTTAACAATAGATTCTCTTTGCCTATTCTGTGTGCGGGATACAGCGGGAAGCAGATATTATATTTTTGGTGGCATAAAATTTCAAATTTTGTAAGTTACATATTTTATATTACAGATACTATATTACATATTTTTTTTAAAATCAAGTGCTTGAAGTGAATATTGTGCTAAACTGAAAGTTCTTTGTCTCAATAGTCAGCCATTGGACGAGTCAAAAGCTTGACCTTTGAACTTTACTATTTTGTATTGTGAATCTTAGTGTCCAACCTGCAGATACGTAATTACAACGTTACTCTCAAAGTAGCCGCAGCAGACACCTTACGTACGTTCCAATTTCACTTCAAACTGTGTTATTATTATTTTGTTTTATGTTTGTTTATTTATTTTATTTGCTTATTTAATAAAATAAATAAACGAAATAATAATAATTTATTATTTTATTTATTTATTATTATTATTTTTAACCGAGGCCAGTCGTGGCGCAGCGGCACTTACCTAACACCGATATCTCTTTGTTTGACCGATATATGATAAGCCACAGTCACAATCCAGTGTGTATACACCTGCACTCTGTACGTTAGGGTGAAGGAACACATCTTCGATATCAAGAATGGACATGTATCGAAGTCAGCTGTGTGTGAGCATACTGTGGATAAACCAAGCCACTACATTAGATTTGATAAACTCCAAGTCCTCACTAAGGAAAACAGATACATTCCTAAAATGATCCGCGAGGCTATTGAAATACAAAAACATCCTAATTTCAATAAAGAGGATGGCTGGAAACTTTCTACTACGTGGGATCCAATTATAAAATCATTAAAGTCTCAAAGCCACCATACCAGAGAGCAAGATACTATCAGCTCATTCTGCAGGAATCCAGGACATTACGCGAGGCAATTAAGAAA
Source organism: Heliconius erato demophoon (assembly GCA_018249695.1). Classification (NCBI taxonomy): domain Eukaryota; kingdom Metazoa; phylum Arthropoda; class Insecta; order Lepidoptera; family Nymphalidae; genus Heliconius; species Heliconius erato. The sequence continues at coordinate 6,116 of DWQW01007633.1, read as the reverse complement.
TCGTTGGCGGTTTGATATAATAATTATGTCAACTGACAGACAGACGAATGCCACCTCAATCTACCCGTGACCACGGACTACTGCAAAGTGTGCGAAACGTCTGGTTTCCAAATACTGTGGATAAACCAAGCCACTACATTAGATTTGATAAACTCCAAGTCCTCACTAAGGAAAACAGATACATTCCTAAAATGATCCGCGAGGCTATTGAAATACAAAAACATCCTAATTTCAATAAAGAGGATGGCTGGAAACTTTTTACTACGTGGGACCCAATTATAAAATCATTAAAGTCTCAAAGCCACCATACCAGAGAGCAAGATACTATCAGCTCATTCTGCAGGAATCCAGGGCATTACGCGAGGCAATTAAGAAATCGTTGGCGGTAGTTTGATATAATAATTATGTCAACTGACAGACAGACGAATGCCACCTCAATCTACCCGTGACCACGGACTACTGCAAAGTGTGCGAAACGTCTGGTTTCCAAACAATGTATAAATATACAAAATATACGCGATTAATCCCGTTAAAATATTTTCATTTAAAATGTGTAATAATCGTGAAAATCAAAGAACTTATTATAATTGAAGATGTTGTGGAAATTTTAACATCTTACTCTCAGCTTTGTTGAGTCCTGAGCAATGTGACTAATTACAACATTTACTTAAATTTATATTTCCATTCCATCTTCACTCTGGTCTCGAGGCAAAGCGCGGCGTTGAGTTCTGCCACTCAACAGAATTCGGTAGAAAGTGGGGAATAGAGTGTCTTAACATAAGGCTGCCTACTCTGTTGTGTGCCGGATACAACGTGAAGCTGATAAAAAATATATAAGTAGCCTGACGTCTGACACACGTACGGAAGAAGAGTATTTAAAGCTTTGTGCAACACATGAACTGGTACCAGCTGACTCTTTCCCACTAGAAATGTAAACTATTTTGATCACATACTCTTCCGAAGTCATAAAAGTTCAGCCACATATGTATTGGATGCTCCATTTACTTACCATTCTCCTGTATGCATTTTCTGTGAAAATAGGGACAAAACATTTAGCACAGAAATGAAACGAACATTGCTTTGAAGCTGGCAAATCTACAGAGGATGCAGTCATGCATTTGGTAGATAACGTAGTACAATATCTTGACTGTAAATAACACTTTCTTAGCAGTCGAGAAAAAGAAGACTCTTGGTATATTCTTGGATCTTTCAAAAGCCTTCGATATGGGGTCTCTCTTCTCATCATTTAAATTGGAAAGTATCGGTATCAAAGATAGAGACAGAACACATTTCGTTATTATAAAGTACCGCAGGGCCATTTACTGGGACCCATTCTCTTTTTAATACATTAATGAACTCTGTAGTTTCAAAATACCGAACTTCAAAATTGTTTCATACTTAGTTGACACCGCCTTGCTTATTTACACACTTAAGTATAGTACAAAAGCTTTTTCTATTGTTATTAACTGGTAATCATTTAATATGCTAACATTAAATTTAGACAAAACTCAGTTTATGACATTTGGTTATAAGCGTTCCTTACCCTCTGAATCGTTCTCTCTCGAACTATATAAAGCCTGTCATTGTTCTAAAGTAGCCAGATCTTGCTCTATAAGGTATCTTCTCATCTTTGTCGATAGCCTTTTCTGGAAGAACCATATACAATCTCTAACTTTTCGTATACGAAAGTTAGCATTCATTTAAACAACTCTCCTTTACTAGAAATAGTACAAAGATATGTTCTTAAGGTCATGCTATCCAAACCTGTTCCTTTTCCAAAAGAAGATTTATATCAATCATGTTAGATGTTAATAGTTCGACAATTGTTTGTTCTTTGCTCTGATTTACGAAAGCATCGCTCAGTATATGTTCGATAAATGTAGATCTGATAAAATTTGTCAAATAGAATTGCGTCTAATAGCCTCTTCAAATCGACAAAATTATTATCTAAGCCCCATATTGTACAATGCTATCAATAATAAAATAAACATATATCTTCTAACATTCTATCTGGTTGTTAACTACGATTTAAACTACGATCAAACGACAGACCTCTTACGCCCAATATTAATAATCTATCACCTACGTCAATCTTCGATTGTTCCAATCTCTGGATTGGATAGATATATGGAACAATCGAAGATTGACGTAGGTGATAAATTATTAATATTGGGCGTTAGCCACTTAAATGGAATTATTTGTTTAATCTTTAAGCATACTGACATATACACATACTTATGACACACGCAAATGTAACAATATTGCACCTTAATATTTTACTGTTTTCCTTCCTTTTTTGTTTTTTTTTATTTCACTGTCATATTTTTCTTTTTTTTCTCAATTTTTCTTATATGCATAATTATTTACTTATTTAGAAAACGTATAAAAATTTTAACGTAGCGGGACTCGAACCCATACGAACGTATGGCTTGGCGGTCAGAGCTCCTGGCGTGAGCGGTCATAACTTTTGAAACGACGGTTGTGACGCGTGCGTTGATAACTGCGACACAGTTTCAATGGGCTTAAGATCCTTTTATTATTTGATTTTCTCCAAAAACTCATTACGAAAAAAAGGTGATTGCGGCAACAGATCCCTATATATATATATATATATATATATATATATATATAAGACGCACGCACAGCCGTAATGCCGCTGCTGGTAGAAATGTGAAATTTGGACAGATATTTATTTTTATAATGTGGAAAAAAAATTTTAGTGGATGCACTAAGAAGGGATTTTGAAAATTTTTTACCCTAAAGGGATGAAATGAAGGTTGAAAGTGTGTATGGTGTTTTTTAAATCGGCACCGGTTCATATAAAATTTGAAATTCAGACTCTTAAAAACATTTCAATGAACACGTGTTTCATGTTTTTTTAGAATTCACTCCATAAGGGTGGAAAAAGGGGTTAAAAGTTTATATTGAAAACATTTTAAATCGCCACCGATTTTTATAAAAAAATAAATTCAGACTGTTAAAAATATTTTATTGAACACGTGTTTCGTGGTTTTTTTTAGAATTCACCCCTAAGGGTGCAAATAAGCGGGAGAAGCCGCGCGCGCTCACTAGTTATGTATAAAACTAGTTCGTTACTGAGCAAATATATTATGTATAATAATATATAACCGTATTGTGTTACACAAGTTGTTATCATCAATTATGACGAAATTTGTCTAATATTACCTATCGTTTTTTTTAGCTTCACGCAGTAACCTGTCAAATATCTGCTATTTGTGTAGGAAATTAGCGTTTTGAATGGATAGAGAGATGAAAAAAATTGGAAAACACATAGTTGTGCTCTGCTTTTTCAGCTAAACAAAATTTGTGAAAATGACGATTTTTTTATCTTTATCCTCTATCAAGGTTTTGAGCTGTTCACCAATAAATTAGTCAGCATAAGAGTATGTACTTAGTTAGTCACTTTTAGCAATATCTTGTTGTGACTAAGCCTTACTAAGATATAATTTACGTCACTTTAGTCCAGTTAAGACTAATCAGTTTTATTAACTTCTCATTATCCTAATCTATTAATTTCTTAAGTATTTTATTTTAGTTAAAATCAGCTGATTCCGCATATAACAGGGCAAGCAAAAGGGACCTGTGAAGCGAAGTGTTGAGACACTCCGCTTCCCACTTTCTACTGATTTTTTGAGGCAATGCATGTTGAGTGGCGGAAATCAACACTGAGCTTTTGCCTATAATATAAATAATTATTAATTTCCCTAAGTGGGGATCGAACCCACAACCGCCGCGTCATCGTCGCTCTGCGCCACGACGGCCTTTATTTTTATTTAATTTTTTTAAGCAGAGTAAATCTAGTATCAAGACACAACTCCGTTCTCTACATTACCGGACACATTTTTTTTTAGCTTCACTCTGTATTCTGCATAGAATTATATGGAGTAGGCAGAGCCAACCTAAAAATCTAGTAGTAGAGATTTAAGACACTCCGTTACCCACTTTCCACTGAATTTAGGAGGCATTGCTTGTTGAGAGGAATGGACTCATAAAAGTAGCTGTAATCGTGACGGTCGTGATCCACCCGAGGGAATGGTAGACAACGCGGCGTTGAGTTTCGCCACTCAAGACGCAATACCTCGAAATAAGACATTGCGTGAGGAACGAAATGTCTCAATATTAGATATATAACTTATAAATGAAAACGGCTTCTCAAGATCGATCTCGGACTTTAGAACGGTTTATAAATAGCGGGCCTGCCTATACTAATATGCAGGAAAAAGCGAGCATTTCTTAAATGTTTTAAAACAGGTCTTTATCAAATAGGTAAGTTTTTTATGGACGATTAGGCAAACGTTAATCTTTATCTTATCTTATTTTGGAGATACACGCACGTCATATATTTCTGTATCATAAATAATATTTGGTAATATGTTGTTAACTCTTTAATAGCCACTAAGTATAAAGTGACATAACTACAAAAAATAAAATATTAAAAATGTTCTATTTTTTTTTTCTCTTTTTACTATATACTTCTAAAGAGTTTCCATTTTCAATTCCTGGTCCAGCTCTATGATATTATAATTATTATTGTATTGTCTCTAAGCTGTGAGTAATTGCTAAATATTGTAATCAGTTTTAAGAAAAATGTTACAATTATAGTTTTAAATTATCAAAATTATCAGTCTGTTACTTTCATTATTTAAGAACTGATATGAAATCTAATATAAAAAATTAATACGTAGCGTTTGGCGCTCCGTTCTCTCTGACTACCCCGCTAGGGATAAAGCGTGTAGGTAATTTAAGTTAATATCATATAAAACCTATTTTTTTAGTTAATTTATACTAAAAGGTTATTTAAATGATCTAAATAAAAATAATAAGTTTAGTTTGTTTATCAACAAAAAAATGTCGAAAACTTTGATAACAGTAAAAATATTAGAAACATTCGTAGAAATTACAACTTTATTATGCCTCTTCTCATTATAATAAACTTAGAACACTATAATAACGAAGATAGTTTCAGGCCTATTCCAACTCTTACGAATGGTTTTGGCTAGTTCACAGGACGCAGCTTGCGTACGCAAAAAAAATAAAGGACAAAAAATATATAAAAAGTGAAACCACTATACTTAAAACAGAACATTTTATGAGCACTCCTTTGCAGGTGAAAGTGACTAAGTTGTGGAACAATCTACCGCTAAATGTTAAGCGATCAAAATCTTCAAATATATTTCAAAAAATAGTTAAAATTATTATTTAAAGGATGATTCACCTTGAGATGACATCGATATACACAACTCATTATTGTATATAGTATAATTATAGTAGAAACCGCTGATTAGCGATAAGACCGTCTTTTGTGCGGCAATTGCTTTTTTTCTCTTTTTATTTGTTTTTCCTAATAAGGATATAAAATTAAAGTGTAAATAAATAAATAAATACAATAAAAAGATAGATAGGCCATTTTATCAGGTCCTTGTATTAATTATTTATAGTAATCATCGTATGCTGAATATTTTATGGTCGTAATTTGCTTACTAGAATAATAATTAGCTTAGCCAGTCACGATTAACGCTCTCTATATTCTATAACAGAACAAATGAAATCGTGATACGTACTCGTACGTAATATTATAGACAAATAATAAAGAAACAAAATATGTATGTATGAATGTAAAAATGAATGACTTGAGACGTCTGCCATTGTTTTTTTTTTAGCTTCACGCTGTATCCCGCATATAGCCCGAGTGGGAATTTAGTTTTGGAGATTTTTATGTTTAAAAAAAATCAAAGTGTGTCTCTAAATGCGATATGTTTAAAAATAAAAAAAATCTAGTTACCTTGAGTAGTTGGCTGCCCCATAGACAACGGGCACAGCATAATTATTTAACGCTGTAAGAAGTTTCTCCGTCACATAATCTTCAGCGAAGGAATTCTCCAAAGAAAAGTAAAAGAAGTAGTCTTGCTCGATCAGTTCAAAGCATTCATTTCTTTGTGATCTTGGACAACTGTACGTTCCACATGAACCATATATATCCACAGTCCAACCGTATACACGTAATTCTTCCTGTACTTCACTCACAAAAACCTCTCGTCCGCTGGTAGTATGACAATGAGACACAAACCATGCTGCTGCCTTCTTTTTACTGGATA
>DWQW01007632.1:0-14768 GCA_018249695.1 Heliconius erato demophoon | reverse complement strand
TCAACACGCAATGCCTCCAGAATTCGGCAGAAAGTGGGGAACGGAGTGTCTTAACACTAGGTTCCCTCTGCCTACCCTGCTGTGTGCGGGATACAGCGTGAAGCTAATTTAATTTTTTTTTTTTATTTAAATAGTTTTTTCGATCTGGTGAAAAGATATATTTTTTGAGATACTACAAAATTGTTTTCTGGCGTCAGTATAGATATCACTCTTGTATTTATAGGAGGCGGTTTTTCTTGTTACGCTCTTTTCGTAAAAAATCTTTTCAATGACTTATGACATTATTTTAATTTTACGTTGGTTAATGTTTAATAATCCCTAAAATGATATAAAATCGACAAATACAATACAATACTGGAAAGCAATAAGTTAAATTGATCTACTAAAGGCCAGTGGCGCACAGGCACAAAGTGTGACTGTAAAACCTGGTTGTGAGTTCGATCTCCACTCAACAAGATGAAATAATTACTTAAATTTATATTTCGATTTCTTCGTGTAGAGGCAAAGCACGGCGTTGAGTTCTGAACTCAACTCAATGCCATCAGAATTCGGCAGAAAGTGGGAAACGGAGTGTCTTAACACTAGGTTCTACCTTGTTTGCATCTGCCTACCTTGCTGTGTGGATACAGCGTGAAGCTGATCTACTATACATTTCTTATTTTTTAAATAAGGAATCCGTTGACCTAGGGTCGTGATAACACTGCGTAAGTGTAGAGTAAGTAAGCAGTAGTTATTTTCAATTTTTCACTGTGGTAAGATAAAGCGCGGTGTTAAAGTCCCACACTCAATGTACAATATCTCAAAAATTCTGTGCCTTATTATATTTAACACGCATTTAATCTGATATTTATTATAATTTATAACAGAAAACGTATATAAAAATCGATCGCAATTCATAAAAAATGACTGCCGTATCTGCGAAGTAACGAGGGTAGCGCGACCCAATTTTCAGCCTTATAATATTTGGACTAATTACCCCTTGATGATAACGGCGTTATATAAAAAAAACCGGTCAAGTGCGAATAGGATTCCGCGCATTCAGGATTCTTTACCAATTTCATGATGAAGAGTTCAATATTTTATAGTAAAACATATAAAAATTGGTAAGCTTAAATTTTGTGGGCGTACTTAATTTCTATGAAATTGAAATTTTCTGATATACCTATACTAGGATCCGCCACATGCTGTGCACAGCGGGTGGAGCTGAGCGAAGCTATGTTACGCAAATTTTTGCTAGGTTAGGTTAGTTAAAGTTCAATTTGTGCGTGCGTGTTGAGTGAATATCAAAACGTTTTACAGTTTAACTTTAAGAAAGACTTCAATTAATATATAATAATCCACCTCCAATTTTTTACAGAACCCTCAGTTGACGAGCCAGACTCGCCCTTGTCCGATTTTGTTTATTTAATTGTATATTAATCTTGATAAGGATAAAAATTTAATTATATAAAGGACATTAACAATTATCCGATAAATTAAATATACTAAAATGGTGTCAATCTTTAGAGGTTATCATATAATATCGCAGACTCTTTAGACTCTTCAGTTTTAAAGGACAATGTCTTTGTAGAATATTGTTTTAGTAAATCTCATAAGGTTGAGGCGGCGCATCAAATATAAGCGTTTAGAAAGCTCATTTTTGGCAAGCTTTACATAAAACGATAAAAATTCTGTTTTTTTTTAATCGGAGTAAAACTTAGCTTGCATTTATCCCAAGAACCTCAATTACCTTCATATTAATGAAATTTTATCACAAATCAGACAGACAGAGTTACTTTCACATTTATAAAATAAATTTTAATAAATATTTCATTTCCTAGGGTGGGGATCGAATCCACAACCAGTCACGTCTATAGGTACACTTTATGCCCCTGCACCACGACTAGCCTCAGATCAAATGACAAATAAGAAAAAAAAAGTCATCGCCAGTGTCTAACGTAACATACGGGTGTAAGTAACAAGCCGAAACAAGTCCACTAACTACTACTACTACTGACTTATTCTATCGTTTCAAGATCGGTAAAACGACGCTGTATTGTATTTGAATTTAAATAAAGAAAATATGAGAAGCAGCGTGCAGCAATATAATTTATGCTAACTTTAATCAAATTTTCCAACTTAGAAACTTGAGGCCAAGGGCCTCTGGTGTTCTGGTGTCGAGTTCTGCCACTCAACACGCAATGCCTCCAGAATTCGGCAGAAAGAAGGGAACGGAGTGTCTTAACACTAGTTTCCCTCTGCCTACCCTGTTGTGTGCGGGATACAGCGTGAAGCTGATTTTAAAATCTTGCAGATCCACCAACGTTGATTAATTAATATCTCTTCAATGAAAAACTAATCAATTTTCTTAAATTCACAGCTAAAGTATCATCAATTACTTTTTATAAAAAGGAAGCAGACAGGAAATTCGGCATAGACATGATGTTGGAACTAACGAAAACCACCACGTCATTCTATGTAATTATCCAGTAGGATTATTCCAGATAATTAGGACAATGATATATAATAATGAACGTCGTTCCTATTATTATTATAGTAAGCTGATTATAAATCGATATAAAAATATCGATAATTAATCGACATGTTTAAGAACGACTGTCAAACACATAGTTATACGTGCATTCACTTAATGGTATTTCCAAGTGCGCCACCTGCTACGACACTTATCTGTCTTCAAGGCACTATTATATTGCATAAATTACAGTAAATTGATACAGTAGATTGATTTGATTGCTCTCTTCACCTTGTAATATAAAGCGGTTAAATATATGTTATTTAATATTATAATATCATTTAATTTGTTTTTCTTTAAATTGAAATCAAATTATCAAAGCCATTGACCGCTGTTGAGAACATTTTATCTTAATACGATAGTGGATGTGGTTTTAATGTGTTTTTTTTTCTTGTTTTGGTTGCATGCACTATTAACCATATAGCAAGGTAGGCTAGGATAATCTAGAGGCAAGCTTATTGTTCTCTTAGTCTTGACTTTCCAGAGCAGAAAAATGTAAATAATTCATAACCTAGAACAGGGATAAAGCTTAAAACTAATGCTATTACAGTCAGATACTGTCCCGATTAAGATAATGTTTGATTGTTTTTAATTTTAAATACAAACAGACTCGGAACAAGGCATCTCATCATATTTTTTTCGCAAATTTTAATAGATTAATGAAATTGAAAATAGAAAACTGAAACTGTTGATCAGAAACATCTCACTTAACAGGTGAATCGAATTAGTCTATCATTTTGATACAAATGCCATCATTAATTACACAATTACGTGTTCTTATCACGGCCGTGTAAGAATTATTGGCGTTCATGCATAAAGGATGTATTTCCAATTTTATGAAACCACGATTAAAAAGAAGAAGAAGAAGAAGAGATTCTTTGTTAGTGATTTTATATTAGTTTGATATTTTTTTGTCTTCTATACTAATATTTTAAAGCTGAAAAGTTCATTTGGTTGAACATGCTAATCTCAGAAAATCCCAACTGGTTCGATATGTAATTTTTTTTTGTCTCCGATAGACAAGACTCCTCATAATATATATTATATCACGTAAACCGTTACAATGTAACCTGTTATCAGACATACCGTCATACAGTATATTGACAGGCTTTTATTTGGCTTAGTCGATTGGTTTGAAATATTTATGTAAATTTATAGTTTTATTTCTTCGGTGTGGTGTCAAAGCAAAGCGTGGCGTTGAGTTCCTCCACTTAACACACAATGCTTATAGAATTCAGCGGAAAATGGAGAACGGAGTCTCTGTTAACACTACGCTCCCACTGCCTACCCTACTGTGTGATACAGCGTGAAACTGATTTAATTTTTTTTAAAGTTACTTCCATTTAGGCGAAACCACAAGAAGTAGATATTTACTCATATTATGATATAGAAATTATATTAACTGAACCTCGGCATTATTAAATATTGTTCGCACGTTCTCAACCTCATTTATATTATTAATAAAAATTTTATTGAAGTAATCTTTCAATGCTAACATGATATAATCTGCGAATAGTACCTACTGTTCCAGTAGAGGTTTGAATATGGGAATAATAAAAACGAGCAGCTTCACATTCTGTTTAGTTTATTCGACTGATCATGGCTAACGAAACGGTCTATTTATAAATATTTTGACATACTCTCAAATGAGCAACTTTCATACGTTAAATTTATACAATAATTAAAGTAAATGTATTTGTCTATATATTATTTACAAATTAATGTGTCATTAATTATTAGTTATAATTTAATTGAGAATAACATGTTATTTATAGGTCTTAAAATAAAAGTTATGCAAATGGAAATTGAATAATTCCATACAGTGTTGCTTGTGACATTTAACAGCACTAAAATATATAAAATTAATGAATCTACTAAAATTACAAATTAGTGTCATTACATAACATACTCTTTTAATGTACCTACTAAAATAAGTATATGACTATTAATAGAGGCCATTCGAGGGCAATTAAGGCCAGTCGTGGCCGCGGGGGCACGAAGTGTGACTGTAAAATCGACTGGTTGTGGGTTCGATCCCCACTCGAGGAGATGAAATATTTAATTAAATTATTATTTTCATTTCTTCGCTCTGGTGTGGAGGACAAGCGCGGTGTTGAGTTCTGCCACTCACGCAATACCTCCAGAATTTCCCTAGAAAGTGGGGAACGGAGTGTTTTAACACTAGGTTCCCTTTGCATACCCTGCAGTGTGCGGGATAAAGCGTGATGCTGATTTTTTTTTTACTATAAATAAAAATATTCCATATGGTCTTTCTCGTGCTGTTTAACAGTACCTATTAGTGCTATTAGTAAAATGCTTAAAACTATTTCTGTAGAATTCTCACAGTAACTGTTCTTTTGCTTGTGTTAAAAGTTGTAACTTTGATAGTAACTTACTCCATGCACGCTGACTAGATGCTAAAAGCACTAATTTGCTTGAATTGTGGATCTGTATAATTATTTTTTGCATATATTTTACTGCTAAGTTTATTAATAGCTTGTGATAAAGTACGAGATTATTATTAATAACAATAAAAGAGTACAATTTTTTTATCTTCACGGTGTATCTCGTACGAAGTAAGGTAGACAGAGAAAATCTGGAAAGCCTGGAAAAATACTCTGTTTCCATGAAGACACTTTCCCACTTTCCGCTGAATTCTCGAAGCATTGCGTTTAAGTGGCGGAACTAAACCCCACGCTTTGTCTTGGTACCAGAGAGAAGAAATTAAAATTTTTAATATTTCATTCACCCTTAGTGGGAATCAAACCCGTAACCTTCGCGTTTACAGCAGCACACGCTTATGCCCCTGCGCCACGAAAACTCTTTATTATTGTTTAATATTTTCTCAATAAAATATCAAAATAACGTGGCAATAAATTTCTTCTTTACTTACCGTAACTTTTCGGAATATTGCTTACTTACTGTGTGCTTGAAACCCTAGCCTCAAGTACAAAATTAAACAGCTTAAAGCTCAAGATGCCAAATGGAGCAAAGTATAATATTAGCAGACTTACCAACAGTGAAGCTGATGAAAGTGTCTTTTACCTTTAAAGTCCAATCATATTTCACTGAGTATAAAGCAAAATTACACGTAAAAATTATGTGTAAAATTAAAAACACTGTGTTTTCACACTTTTTTTCTGGTTATGAAATATTTTTCCATTAGTTATTAAAATACAGTTTTAATTAATAAAAAAGATACATTTATGACAATATACTTTTTATGAACACAATTAAAATGAAGAAAAATTAAACACTTTAATTTTATATAATTACAAAAATCAACTAATTTTAGATTAATTAACTCAATCTGATGGTAAAAGGGAAAGAGGTAGAGATATTCCGCCGCGGTATACGTCAAATTTACGTAGATTAGACTTCTATGCTTAAATATATAGTACTAGCTCGCTTCGCTTTGCTCAACAACCCCCGACAATGATCAAAAAATAATATAATTCCATGTATCTATTATTATTAAGAGTAAAATTTTTGATAATCTTTCAAAGTCATATTATGGAGAGGAAAGTTTTGTTTTGTTGAACGCCGTATTCATATATCAGGAACTATTGAATCGATTTGAGAAAATGTTTTTATTTTAGGTGGCCCACTCATAGATGGCAAAATGTTGAAAAAAGTAAAGAAAGAACTCGAGAGCTTCCGTTAGTGAGTGCGTATACGTCTAAAAGCCTAAAAAAAATTTTGGTGACAGCATATGTCTATATCCTAAGGATAACCCACACTACGGCATCAACTGTTATGTTGTTACAAATTACAAAAAAAAATAAGGGATATTTTGAAAATTATTTTAAACAATATAGTATTATTCCTTATTCGTACGTTTTATAAAGATCAAATGTGGCTTTTACAGTGTATCAATAGAATGGATATTTCAGAGCCCGTTACAGTTTTAAAATGCAGAAGAGCGAATAACTTCTATTCACTCTTCCATATTTTAAATATTTCGTATTTATTATAATTTGTTAGTAGTCGCGTCGTGTGTGGTGAGAAGACTCACGAATAGAACGTCTGTGGGCGGCGTGCAATACTTTGACGTTAATGGCATTAATTTGACATCTAAAGTATACGATATAACGATGTTCGGGCGAAAAGCAGCTTAAAAGTAAATTCACGCTCATATTTAGAAGTAAAATAACGCCCGAACATCATTATATCGTAATATTTTATATAAGTCTACCCCGACGACGTAAGATATTTTAATATAATAGAAATATACTTTTTACATATATACCTGGTAGAGTGTCATCGTGGCGCAGTGCAAATGCGTAAGACCGTAAACGCGATAGTTGCAGGTTCGATTCCCATTCTTGAGATGATTATATTTATTTACATTTTCAAGTACCGGCAGTCAACACACAATATCTCGAATTCGCCTGGAAATTGATGAGTGGAATGTATTAACACTATGTTCTCTGTAAATTCCCAGCTAGTGCTAAGACAATTCGTTCCTCTTTTTCAATTTAACTTTGGATCCATTGCAAATGAGTAAATAAAAATAATCCATCCCCGCTATTGGGAATCAAACCTTCAACCGTCTTTTTGACAGTAACAAACCATTTAATTATTTACTCGTCTATCACAATTTACATTCAATCCCTAAAGTGTGCTTGTCCATAAAAGTCCTAGCAGGAAGTGACATAGATAGTTAAGAATATTGCTTAAAAGCGCATGAAATATTTCACGTGTCGCTGCCCTCCCCTTTTGACACCCGAGGCGTGCACAAATCCTTCATACAAATAAAATAAAAATAAAATTTCAGATTAATATTGTAAAGCTGAAGTTTGTTTGGCTCTACGCTCTAATCTCAAGAACTACATTTTGGAATAACACAAAAATAACAATTTTTGTGCTATAATATCTATTCTTGTGAAGTTTTTCTGTGGTCAAAGTTAACTCAGTTATTACCCTTTGACCACGGGTACAGATATTGCCACCCTAATTCAGTTTTTTTTTTATGGTTTTTGTTCGGTGTATTTATTATTTATCTCTACGTGTTACTGCTTTTCTGTGCTGACACTGCTTTCAAATATAATAGATTTTAAAGAGTAAATAGTTGTATAAGCATCGATAATTAGACTTATTATTATATTCTTTAATTTGAAGTAATAAATTATTTAAAATAAATTAAATTAGCTTCACGCTGTATCCCGCACACAGCAGGGTAGGCAGAGGGAACCTAGTGTTAAGACACTCCGTTCCCCATTTTCTGCCGAATTCTGGAGGCATTGCGTGTTCAGTGGTAGAACTCAACGCCGCGCTTAACCTCGATATCAGAGCAAAGAAATGGAAATATAAATTTAAGTAAATATTTCATCTCCTCGAGTGGGGATCGAACCCATAACCAGTCGGTTTTGCAGTCACACCTCGTGCCGCTTCGCCACGACCGGCCTCATAAATTATTTATTTTCTACAATTTTGTTTTTAGTTATTGTTTTTCCTTATAAGTTTAGTTTGAAGGTTGGTTTCCTTTTTTTATTATTTGATAAGTCCCAATTTGGCGTATACTATTAAATTAAAACGATCATTTATACATTTATAATATTTGCATATATATTTCATGTTTTTACTTACTTATTTTACAAAATTTACTTCAAAGCTTAAGTATTCACTGTGTTATCAGTGATATTTGTAGGTGACTACAAAATATATTGATTTTCTGGAGATCTGACTCGAAACATGTACGAGTTTATTTTATTGAGAATGACATTTTTAAATGTGTAAAATCTTTTGAATGAAAGGTTTGATTTCAATAGTTCAAGAAGTAAGCTGCTGGTATTGAAACAGTCTCGAATACGAAATTAATTATTTGCATAAAAAATTAAAGATATAAACAACGTGGTTTGATTCCGGTCGGTATTTCTATCTAATTTTAAGTGCGACACATAGTATTTAGAAGTTATTTGTAAATACGAGTATGGATATGTTATTTAATTTTGTAGAACATTTTTTGTTCTATCGTCAACAATTTCTGCAGCGCATGCGATGAAAGATATTTTATTCCAAAGTTTTTACCCCTAGAGTGTTTTTGAATTTGACAGAATTTTTTAATATCGGCTCGGTACTTTTTATGTTTATCCATTACAAATATACATACATGCAATTTTTTTCTCTCTAAAATAATAATATAGAAAACCGGGAATGGAGGCTCAGATATCCCGAATATAAGCGTGGTTCCTATTAGATAATTACGTTGTGTTTCTTTCCTGAAAACAAAATATTTTGATGAAAGCTTATTGATATATTCCTTTTTATACAATATTTAACATTTAATATGAAGATTTGTATTTATCTCCAAAATATTTCGTGGACTAAATGAAAATATATTTTTTATATTTTAACGTACGCGCGCTATTCAAATAAATAGGTTTTAGATATGAAAGTTATTTTATCTCTCAGTAAAAAGATAAGCTCAAGTTTTTTCCGCAAAGCAGGGAAAAAGTATGAAACTTTACTATTAATGTCAGTTAAAAACTATATTATATCTCTCTTTTTAGACAAACTTACAATTTAAATTTATATAATTCGTTAGTAAAGATACGGATTTTTTTTCGACATTTTCTGGATACATTGTAACACAATACGCTTTTGAGTTTTACTCCGAAACGATCGAAACATAAGCAACAAAAGCTTTCCCGGTGTTTACTTCGAATAAAATAGAATTAGACTGAAATCCGAGGGCCCTCAGACCTACGTCATTTTAGCAAACTTGAAATTTTAAGGATTAATAGGCCAGTTGTGGCGCAGTGGCACAAAGTGTGACTGTAAAACCGACTGGTTGTGGGTTCGACTCTGGTGTCGAGTGAAAGCGCGACGTTGAGTTTTGCCACTCAATACGCAATGCCCCCAGGATCCGGCAGAAAGTGGAGAACGGAGTGTCTTAACACTAGGTTCCCTTTGCTTACACTGCTGTGTTCGGAATACAGCGTGAAGCTGAAAAAAAATAGACTAATATGTATTTAAGACTGTATGCGTACTTAATAACTTGAAAGTGGGGCTCTTTCAGAAGTAGGGTCAAATTTAGTTATACGCTCACCTACGTTAAAGTAGAAACGCTGATATTTAAACATGTTTTTAATGCCTTTGCTCTTGCCGTTCTAAAGGTTATTTAAAGTTGGGGCAAAATACGTTACACTAAAATTAAATTAAAATTAAATTAGCTTCACGCTGTATCCCGCACACAGCAGGGTAGGCAGAGGGAACCTAGTGTTAAGACACTCCGTTCCCCACTTTCTGCCGAATTCTGGAGGCATTGCGTGTTGAGTGGCAGAACTCAACGCCGCGCTTAACGTCGACACCAGAGCGAAGAAATGGAAATATAAATTTAAGTAAATATTTCATCTCCTCGAGTGGGAATCGAACCCACAACCAGTCGGTTTTGCAGTCACACCTCGTGCCACGACCGGCCTACGAAGTTACACTAGCAAGCTATAATTTTAGATATATTATTTACGGACTATTTCTAAACGGCTTAATCATTCCCCCAGACACAGACTTAACTATATATTAGACTAATAGTCCCCAAAATTTCATTTTTGCTAAAATGACTTAGGTCTGGCGGCCCTGAGATCTTGTGCTAAATTTATTTGAAGGTCAATCCGAATACAAATAAAGTACCTACCTACAATGGCATAAACTTAAGACCCTGAAACCGTAAAACGTCGATCTCTCCAGAGTCCATTCGTTCAGTTTATTTCTTATTACAGAATAGCATAAAAAATTTAAAAATCTCTTAAATTTACTATGGTAAAGTATACGATAAATACATCTTCGTAGTTAGTTGTAATTTCGAATTATAATATTTAAATAAACAATAAGAAGTTTTAGTGTGGAATTGTTAAAGTTACAGGTTGTGGATTTGATTCCCATCCGAGAAAATGAATAATTTAATATTTTCATTTCTTTCCTCTCATGTCAAAGCAAAGCATGGCGTTGAGTTTCACCGCTCAATCCGCAATGCCTCCAGATTTCGCCGGAAAGTGGGGAGTGGAGTGTCGTAACACTAGACTTCCTCTACCTGTTCTGCTACATGCAGGATACAGCTGGAAGGTGGGAAAGAAAAACGTTTACCTTATAAAGTTTTCCGTTTTGATTGAAATTGTAACACACGTCAGTCATAACTATTGGCCAGGCTTCTTTTTAATTGAGAGACAGGCACCTGAACCTGAACTATCCTGGTCTTGGTATATTTTCGTTAAGTTTTATAAATTGTACTTCTTATAACATGATGTTATTAAAAAGTGTTATTTTATACCTGTTATTTACAAATGATATTATATGCAATATTCATAGTTAAAACTTTAACGATTTAAATTACCTTCTGAATAGTATCTACATAGCACACGTTCCATCAAGAATTGCATATTAGCTGCTCAAATACTACGGACTCAATTCTAACTTGGAGTAATTGAAATATTAATTATTAATAAAAAGGACCATCTAGTATATTTTTTTATGTCCGAGAAATCTGTAGACAGAAACGTAAACATACGTTTGATTTCGGTTGAAAAGACAAAAATTCTATATTAAATCTATAATTGCAATGTCGAAATATTTCATAAACTTTATATATTTGGAACATTTTGAAGCGGCAATTTATATTTTTTTAATAAAAACATACTGTGTGGTTGTCATATCACTTAAAAATAACACGTCAAAATACTTTACAAGCTTTAACTTTTACAATTTGTCCATTATTTTTATTTTAAATTTGTCTGCCTACTGCGTTATCTGTAGATGTTGGTTACTTACTTAGAAAAGTATACGTAGTTATTTTTAACCGACTTAAAAGGAGAAGGTTATCAATTCGACTGAATTTTTTTAATGTTTGTTACCTCAAAACTTTTGCCTCGGTGAACCGATTTTTATGATTCGTTTTTAATTTAAAAGTTAGTGCTACCAGTGTGGTTTCATTTTATTTATTTTTTTCCATTTCTGACAATGGTATCCATGAGAAAATCATATAAGTGTTAAATTTTCAATTAAGTATGTGAACGGCAAACTAACTATTCCTCAATATCCCGCAAATCGATTTCAATGATTATTTTTTTGTTGGAAAGGATACTCTTCAAGGGTAGTTTGATAAAAGTTTAGATAGATTCTGATTATGGGATTTGGTTTAAATTGAAGATGTCGGTTTTTGTAAAAATATATAATTAATTAAAATATATCTAATCCAAGTACAATTGAGTTGTGACTGATAACAAGTATCGATCTTGGTTAATTGCTCCAGGTAAAATATTTTCATTCATAAAATGTATGTGTATTCCCCGAATAAGAAAAAAAATCTGAGTCTGTCTGGAGTCTCTGGATTGTCCAAATTTAAACACGAAGAGAAAAGTTACTAACTTTTTTCACATGGTTTCCTTAAGAATCTTCTTTCGTTCTATCAAAAGCTGAACGACAAATCTATTTAAAAATACATTATTTGGAATGATTCACACTATAGTGCCGGTCACGGGTCGGCCCTATCTCATATTCTCATATACGAATATTTTTAACAGACTAAAATCGGACCGAAAACGAACCGTGACTGGCACTACAGTGTGATTACTTTTTAAAAAGGAAAAGACAAGAATCAGTTGAGCAGGGGTCACCTGATGGTAAGTGATCACCGCCGCCCACGACCCCGTGCAACACCAGATCCCTTATAATAATGATTATGATTAAATTTGCGGTATTATGTTTTACACTACTTTTTATTACTTTTTACCTGACAACCCTTATCATCTACATACATAATATCATAAACATATATAATATTTTCAAATATATAAAAACTCTAGATATTTATTATCTCACCCACTCTCTATAATCAAGTAAATTTAAAGCCACATTAAAACAATTGGTTGCAGTATTATTGTACGTCCTCGCCCCCAGATCCCTCTAAGATACCTATTTATCAACGCTCGTAGCGCAAGCGTCGTCACTTATCATCACATGAACACACCTAAGTCTTAAGCCTCAAATATGAATCATGTCTGTTGAGACTAACGTGACTAGACGTCCCGTTTCTAATTTATGTGTCCCGGTGTCCCGAAACTTGCTACCGGGACATACTTTTTTATACTTTTTTCAGAATGGCAAATAAATTTATATTTTATGTACTTTAAAAAAAGGAAAAAAAAAATGCCCTTGCAAAAATGTCCTGCTTTGAGAAGAACGAAGAATGGTCACGTTAGTTATGTCCTTTTCATTCATTTTCTATATGAAAGTGAATGTTTCACAATTTCAACCTGTAGAGTCTCCCTTAAATGGTTGGCAATAATGATCGGAAAGTAGTGGATCAAATAAAAAAAATATTTTTGTTTGGATGGTTGAGATTACAATATACGTACAATGTAGTAGATATTGTATTTTTTTGTCTACATATCCACGGGTATACTGTGGAGAAATATTATGACGGTATACAGAAACCGAAACTTAAATCTGCCATTTTAAGAAAAAAAATCATACATTAGACATGATTTTTGATATCAAATAGTTTATTTTGTTAATCATTTTTTGAATTTAGATTCCAATAACTCTGTTATTAGTACGTTTTTCAGGATTATTCATTAATTATTTGACACCATGTTGGTATATTAGTCTAAATAAGCAACAATTAACATAGCGAAGCCAGCCATGACGCATGGGCACCAGCGTGCTACTGTAAAAGTGACTGGTTGTGGGTTCGATTCCCATTCAAGAAAATTAAATAGTTATGTAATACTTTAATTTTCTCACTCTGGTAACGACGCAAAGTGCGGCGATAAAGTAGGGATCAGAGTGTCTCAACAGTAGGTTCCTTCTGCCTTTCTTGCTATGTGCGGGATTTTTAGCTTCACGCTGTATGCGTGAAGCCAAAGAAATAATATAATATAAATAATATACAATATAAAAATAGACTATACAAGCCGTTTCATCTGGGCAAATGAATTGTCTTTAGCAAAAACATACAAATGTTGCCATTCCACAGCTATAACAACTTCGCCGCGTTAGCTTATATTACGTTTCCAGAGGAGCTCGCTGGTAGCCTCGCCGCGAGGTAAGTGACAATGTATGTATGCTTCTAACTTGTTCAAACAAGTTTATTTGGCGTAAAGCCGTCTCACCTTTAACCACCCCCCGGGTCGTTTGACGATACGGATTAAAATAATATTTAGATTTGATCAAAACAATGTAAGAATTTGTCATTTCTACATTAATATTATAAAACAGTCGTGACCGAGGGGTACAAGTGTGTGATTATGGGTTCGATCCCCATTCGGTAAAGTGAAATATTTATTTAAATTTATATTTTCATTTCGTCATCTTGTACACCTACGGATAAAGTTAACACGAGCCCCTAGAAAGCGTCATATAATTCTAGTGCGAAGTCACAGTTAAAAGTTAATTGTAAAACATAAGAAAAACGCAATGGATATCGTCGGGATGGTTGTTGGTTCGATTACCAGCCGGCATAATGATTAGTTTCAGTACCTCGCACTGGCAAGACAAAATACAGTGTATCCAATTTAGGTGAAAAGTGAAGAAGAGTGTATGTACGTGACAGTAGGTTTTTCTCTGATATATTATTGTTCTTAAGCAATGACGGTGGCTTATTATTAAAATATATATATATTTACTTTAGTTTCTTAATAAGTACAGATATTTCTGTACTTACACTGAAATTTGAAGCAAGATGTTGGGTACAACATTTGTTTGAAAATACATAAGGTCATACACGATTATATTCTCCTTGTGTTATTCCTTTAATATTGATAATGGGATATATTTTATGCGCTCATATCTAGATTGAGAAGCCATTCTGGCACAGTTGACAATATCTGTGATGACAATAGTTGTGAGTTCATTTCTTACTCCGCCAATCCATATGGCATGGCTTGAAAATTGAGTGGAAAGTGGCGAACGAATTGTCTTACTTAACTAGCCTGCTAAAACTACTGCTTGAATTATAAAAAAGAGCGCAATATTTAGTTCTTCTTATCTTTGTTTATATATTTCAGAGGACTGAAGATGTAATGTTCAAATAGTTAAAAATAGTTTATGAAAATATTATATGAATAATTGAGGCCCGTCGTGGCGCAGCGGCACAAAGTGTGACTGTAACATCGGCTGGTTGTGGGTTCGATTCGTGTCTGTGAACTTAGCAGAGCATTTTCCAGCAGATCAAAAATAAATTAGAGTTCTCTTCGCATGCAGCTGAGTTCTATAGTTCCTGATAGATTTTACAAATAGTTCTGGCGTTTTTACCCCGGAA
>DWQW01007631.1:0-14775 GCA_018249695.1 Heliconius erato demophoon | reverse complement strand
GATTGTGTGGCACAATAGTTGGACTAAGCATTGTGAAATAGTAAAGAAGTTAAAAACTGTAGAATTTTTAGATATGACACAAAGTTTAAAAATCGTTCGAATGTGCCCCCCTCTCCCCTACATATGTGATAAAAATGTAGTTCATCATTGTCGTAGAAAATGATATAGATAAAAATTGATAAATGTAGAGTAGCTACATCATCTTGACGCGTCATTCGTCTAGAAAGCAAAGCAAGTGAAATTGACTGAAGTAACATTTGGCACACAGATTTTATTATATGGAATGTGTTAAATATTTTACTTATTCGGTAAATTAAGTGTTTTTTTTTCAGCTTCATTGAAAATATTAATATACAATAATTCATTTCACCGAGTGGATATCGACCCCACTCTAGTCGCGTTACAGTCACACGGTTGTGCCCCTGCCCCACGACGGCTTCATATTTATTTAAATGTTAACGATTTATATTAAAACAACTAAAGTAATCCCAAAAATTCTCGCAAATAAAGTAACGGGTGTTACGTTATCTCTACAATAACGGGTCATCTTTTCAACAAGTTGTCTTTCCGTTCGTATTTTTAAAAGGGAGAGCTGAGACACAATGATCTTAGAGATAAACTATTGTATAGGTTAATTCTTTATTTGAATAAAGGTATCATAATAATATTATTAAGAAATTTATAAAAATAATTTCAATATTGATTTAGCAATTCGCTAAATTTATTATTATTAAATATTCAAAAATATACAGAATTTCTTTTGCCACACATTTCAATATTATATTTTATTACAAACATGTAACAAAAACATAATAAAATATTTTTGCTTTAAGCCAGCATAAAGTGTGCTTACAATGTTTCTTTATAGAACAGCTACGTGAATTCAATGCTACGAACCATATAAATATATGCACGAATCTGCACAACCTTGTATATTTTACTTTTTTAAACGTTTCATATTATGTAACGGTAAACATACCTATTTATCACAAAAAGACAACATTTATCTGACACAAAATCTTAAAAACTTGTATATGTATAGAAACTTGTATATAGGTGGAAGAGGCAGCGCTCATTTTAACGAAACAGCATATAGGGTAAAATATTTCAAACCCATACCTAAAGAAATTAATCAAGATAACTCAACATATATATGCTGCTCCCGTAAAAGGAGTGCTGACACTGTATACATTTTAAGAGTGTATTAAATACAGCATGTTCAAATAATTTAATACAAATCATACCAGTATTCATTTAATATTTATATTAAAAATCTATTAAATGCGAGACGGACTGCCCATCGAAGATTCTGTACCAATTTCAGGATTGTTTGTCAACGGGAAGTACAAGTTATAAAAGTTGACAAACTTAAATTTGCAAGCGCATACACTCATATTGTATACTAGCGGCCCGCCCACGGCTTCGCTCGCTTAAAATACATGATTATTTTTAGATTTAATAAGCAGAATTGATTGACAACTATAATGACTTCTAATATGATTTTTTATTACTTTAATCTGTAATATTCTAATATGATTTTTTTACGACATTATCGTAATTTCTATAAGAATTGTTGATTGTTTCGAACTAAAAACTACGACCAATGTTGATATTTGATATTCATAAAATATACATAAAAGCTAATTATTTATTATATGTATATATTTTTGTAACATTACGTCCTTTTTACCTATGTTATGTTTTTAAAGCTCTGTTAAATGTGCTGATGTCACTTAATAATTTATTGTACTGCTTCAGAAACAGCCTTAAATGTTAAATTATTGATTTGGGTAAGGATTCATAATATTTTTTGTAAAATAACTGTAATAATTGCCTATTGACTCATGTACAGTTTTTAAATTAGTTACATATATTATTCGGTAAATGTACAATTGGTAAATATATAGTTATTACAGAGTACACGTAGGAAGGATGTTTTTAGGCATTTTTATATAGATTTATTTCAAACGAACGAACGAACCAAAAAATCTACGTATTTGCTTGATATCTCTTTAAAGATAAAATCGTTCTTTATCTCTGTGTTGAATTAATTACGATTTAAACTTAACTGTTATGATTTATGAAGGTAATCTCCACTAACAGTTCAATTTTGTTTACTTTGTTGTATAAAATATTGTATAATGGGAATTCAAAAATATATATTTTTATCAACAGTCATATAACCAAGACGTTTCGAATGTCATTCTTTAGCCAGGAATCTTACCAGCGCGATTGTTATATAACATTCGCAGGCAAACTAATGCCTCGAGTTCATTCAAATGACGATAACTTTTTTTTTAATGAACCGATTTTGATGAAACAAACCTTAGTAGTTAAGTTGAGTTAAAACAAAGCAATTGGTGAAACTTTTAAGTAAATCGGTTCAGTACTTTCAGAGAAAAATGTGGACATACATATCGACAGACAGACAGACAGACAAGAAATTAAAAAAAAAATTATGCTTTCTATTATTCTTTTTAAGTGTCCCTCTATCCATTTCAGTCAAAATTACTAAATGTACAGACCAAATATTTTTGCTGTCTTATTATATATATATAGAGAAAATGAACTACTATTATACGTCTGTAATAGTTCTTATGTCCATTAAAAATATTTTTTTCCTTTATTTGTATACTGCAAGTTCTCACTTCTTGTCAAATTTTGTAATTATAGGTCTACTAGAAATACTCTATAGGTTTTGATTACGCCGCGAATTTCTTATATGCATATGATATATAAAATCTCGTATCTTTTGATTGCGTTGACTCAGCTTAGCATATTTAATATTCATTTTAATTTGTATGAAATTAAAATGAATATTAAATACTTTACATGATCTCGAGTTAAATAGTCAGATGGACAGGTAGACAAATTGATTATTTAAGGACTTCATTTTTTCTTTTTTCATTTATAATACGCGATACGTTTGTTCAACTTAAGAAATTAATGTTTAAATAAATGAAAATATTAATTTAAATAAATATTTAATTTCCTCTAGTGGGGATCGAACCCATAAACAATTGGGTTTACAGTCATACACTTGTGTCCGACTGGGGATATTGTATATAATATTCTTTATTGTACTAAAATACACAATAGACAAAAAAGAAAAATCGTAGATATTGTAGTTATATTTCAAATAAAGTACTTAAGCCATTAAACAGCATTTAAGTAATTAATAATGATAACAACAATTAATAGGCTCACAGTCACCGTTTACATAGCTGGTACTTCCTACAAAAAGTGAACAGTAAATAGATTTAACGATACACTATCTGATGAAGGTACACGACACGCTACAGACCGCTCTGTGTTAACGCTACGTCGACGACAATAAAGACAACTCGTTACTTAACGACGCCGGACACAGGAAAATTAAACTAAATGACCCGACCCTTACCTTTAAATGAAAATAACGTTTATTTTAAATGAAATAAGTCAATACATTTATTTCCTACTGAATGTTTTGTTTTATTGGTTTCGTACTGTGTAGGTACTGTATATGTATATTATATAATCACATACTGTACGGTGCATTTAGGAATGTTTAAAAAATATTAACAAATACATACACATGTAAGACAGATTTTTTTTACTATATTTTATCAGGTAATAAATTTTATTTTGTTTAAAAGAATCGTTAATAGGAGTAATTTAAAATATGAAAGAATCTCAAATGCCACATATCATAGGATCCACAGCATTAAAATTTCTTAGGTTCTTTGGCATTATTTTAATTTACTTGAATCTTAACGCTCGTTATAGTTTTCTAGTATTTTTTTTTATTCAGGTTAGTCACCATACATTGTGTAATTTGTAATTGTAGCTTCGTGCTGTATCCCACACATAGAACGTAGGCAGAGGTAACCTTGGAACCTAACTTTAAGACACTTTCACATCGTTTTCCAAGACACTTCCGTACCCCACTTTCCACTGAATTCTTGAAGGCATTGCGTATAGAGTGGTGGAACTCAACGCCACGTTTTGCCTCCGTACTAGAGCCAGGAAATTATATCATTGAATATTTGAACTTGAACCCACAACCTGTGGTGGTTACAGTCTCACACTTGTGCCCCTACGCCACGACTGGCTTCTACTGATCTAATTTTATGGTCAAAAAGTCTTATATAAAGTCTTTCTTTGTCTTAAAATATCATACATAAAATAAATATAAATAATAATTTACATAATATTTTTCACTGCACATATTTTACGACAGCATACATTTTTCTCCACTGTCAACACGTTTTCATTCGCCAAAGCATGGCGGAACGTTAGAAGTAACTTTGTGAAATCATCATTCAATACACATATGAAATTTATTTTTGTTTGCCAGCTTCACACAGAGGGCGCCTAGTGTTAAGACACTCCGTTTACCACTTTCCTCCGGAATCTGGATGCACTGCGTATTGAATGGCGGAACTCAACGCCGCGCTTCGCCTCGACACCAGAACGAAAGAATGAAAATGTTAAATATTTCGTTTCCTCCAGAGGGAACCAAACCCACAACCTGTCGCGCTTACAGTCACGAACGTGACACAACTAACTACATATTACGGTCCTGTTTCGTGGAATAAAGTTGAGGACACTTAGCCGATCAAATTAATTACGAGAGTTGACAACATTATACTTATTGGCAACGCCCCTGCCCATAATAAACGATATTATTGAAAATTTTCATTAATAATTGTTAAGTAAGTAATGAGCTTATTACATTAACTTAACTTAACTTCACACTTTATCCCTAGCGGTCTCCGCTTATTTCTCTTACGACTCACTTTTATTACATATTATCTATTATAAATCAAAAATATATAATAAAAGATATTATTATATTAAAAACACTTAATTATCATTCCTATAAAACTGATTCTCTCACTTTTTACATATATTTAGCAATCCTATAAATAAATTGAAAGTTCGTAATAATGGATTTGTTCCACTTTCACGTAGTAACTACTATACGGATTTAGATGAAACTTTACAGTAATATAGCTTATAGATACTGCAAAATGACATATAGATGTGTCTTTCGCTATTCCAATTATAATTTTAATTTATTTTTCAAGCTACAACGTAAAATAATATTACGAAAAGCATTAGAAATATAAGAAATAGCGAGACCCGTACGATTTAGAGTAGCGACGGCGGGTGTACGAGACATGAATGCAAATAGCCAGGGACTCAATACAAATACGCGGCGAGTGGAATTGAACAATATATTATATTTCAGGGAAGCCCCCGCCTCCGCCTGCGCCTTCGATATTTTACTGATACCGCTTGGATGTTCACATTTTGTTCGTATTAGAAAAGAAATTTTATTTTATTACGTGTGTTGTACACGTTAAAAATTTACTTTTCTTTGGTTTTTAAGATGTTTTAAAGATTTGTTTTAGTTAAGGAAACCTGTAAACCTAATGTTAAGCTACTCCGTTCCCATTAAGACACTTCCGTTCCTCACAACACGATATTTAACAATTTTTACTTAAAATAAATAATTAAAAGTTTTAAACAAGTAATGGCTGGCTGGCAATAAGCCTATCTTCTGAGGCAAATAACAAGGATCTCTTTTGTTGATTATATAATTTAAAAAACGCAGAATGTATTTATTATTTAATTTTGAAAAACAATTTTTAATATTTATTATAATGATGAAAACAATGAAAATGAAAAAAAAATAAATAAATAAAATTACTAAATTATTTATTTAATGGCATAAACCACACACCGTGATGATACATGATAAATAAAGAATCAAATCTTATTCTGGGGTTCATTTATATATTTAATATAGAAATTGTTATAAATAGTTAAAACAGTGCAGCATTGAAATCTACATCCAAACAACAGTTGTTTTAAAGAAAACTAAACGAAAACTGTAACGTTTAATTTCAATTATTTCGTTAGCTTATACATAGTGAGAAATGCTCAATAAAATAACTAAAGTATCCTACAAAGTACGTAACGCTAACATACTGCTACTAACATAAGAAAGTAAGAAATGGAAAAGTATAAGAGGAAAATAATGAAAAATAAATCTCTTTGAATAGATACATACTAGTAATAATACATACTAATAATAAGGTAATACTAATGTCATAAGATGTATTAGTAATAACTATGAAACTCGAACTCGAATGATACCACTTGTGAATAATTTTATTAAATAGAACAATTGTATGAATAAATAGAATAATCTAAGGCTTTTTTATTATAAAAAGATGACAATAATATCATCAGAACATAACTATTTTATAGGATTTATTTGTTTGTTCTACATCATAAACAATCTTTTGCTGGAAAATATAAAAGTGAAGAGCTGACAAAGCTTTGCTTTTAAGGATTTGTCATACAACTCTTGTGTGTATGTCAATAGATCAGGCAGCCAAACTATTGTCTTAAGTAAATTTCAACCCGATATTATTTTAAAATTATTAAAGTTTATTGTAACTGTAACATATGTACCTTTTTAATATTAAAATAATATATATAATAATAT
Organism: Heliconius erato demophoon; assembly: GCA_018249695.1. Lineage (NCBI taxonomy): Eukaryota > Metazoa > Arthropoda > Insecta > Lepidoptera > Nymphalidae > Heliconius > Heliconius erato. The sequence continues at coordinate 8,276 of DWQW01007631.1, read as the reverse complement.
TTTGAAAATAATAATTAAATGTTAGAACGCTTATTCTACTTTATTTACTTCTTAATTATTAAGTTAAAGTGCAGATATAAACTCAATTTATTTTTAGTTTAAAGAAACAACAACTACAAGTGTAAACTGAAACTTAACGAACAATTTTTGTTGTCTTTCACTTCTACAATTTCTTATTGGGATGACATGTTTCAAATTACTAAAAGCTTTTAGGGTTTGGATATTCTGTCCTTTTCCTCATTTTTCATCTTTGAATATATATTTTTGAGGCGTTTGAAGCGGTCGTGGCGCAGATGCACAAGCGTTCGACTGCTAACGTGACGTTTGTGAGTTCGATTACCACTCGGGGGAGTTAAATATTTAATATTATTTTTTTTCGCTTCGGTAACGAGGCAAAGCTCGATGTGGAATACGCAATGCCTGGAATGGAGAACATATGTGCCATAATAGAGATCGAAGTGTCTTAGCACTAGGTTCTGCCTACCCTGCTATGCGTAAAATTATTTAAAAGCTTTCTTAAAAGCTTCTTTTCACTTAAGTAATTAATAACTATTAAAAGCTTTAGAAATAATATACGTACACATTTCTAAAAAAATAATTATAAACAAAACAAAAACCCAGACTTCATAAAGTAAATTTATATATTCAGTAACACTAGCGCCATCAAAATAGATCCATCGACGATTATTTATCAAAATTGTTTTTTTAAGCAATCTAAGGAGACGGATATATAAACCTCCTTTTGGGCTTCACGATAGTCGGGTAAAAATATAAAACATGCCGCAACCAAGTACGTCCCTAATAAATATTATTTTATATATTATTAAGTATCTGTAATGTTAAGGAAATATCATATTTTACCTTTGTACCAGATATTTCAAATGCACACCAGTAAACGTATTACGAACAAGCCAGTCAAAAGCATTTCCAGCTTATAAAAGTAAAAGAATGCACTCCATTCTTGCTCAGAATCGGACTACATAAAAGGTTTTTGTTTGTTGAATACATATAGACGTTATTATTCATTTTTAATATTTTACCTCCTTGTTATTGGAAATGGAAAAATGATGTTGATTTAGAAATGCGCGTCGAAAAATTTCTTATTATGACGATTAATTGCTTTTCTCAATTAATAATTAATAACAAATTAAAATAATGAAAAACAAACAATAATGACTTGGAAAACGTTATCTACGCAAGTATAGAATAATATAGATAATAGATATATAGATATAGATCACCATAATAAATAGATTGTTATTCAAATATAAAATGTTCCACTGTATATAAATGCTTAAATATATTATTCTTATTTCTTAGACAATCTACCTACAAAGAAATTGTAATAAGTGCATTTACTTATATATACATGTACCTATATATTAAAATCTCGATTGATATATCGAGATAATATACTAAAATCTAGCCTTTTGATATATTATAATACCTCTATAAAGGTGTTACATTTAATCAGAGCCCTCTATTACTTTACGATGTCATACTAGGGTTAGTTGTAGGGTAGGTAGGTGATATATATTACAAGTCAATTTAGTCTCGAAGCAGGTTGATAGCACCCGGTACTGCGCTCTCGACGGCTGACAGATTGGCATTGGCGCCAGTAATTTAATATATGACGCACTTTGTAACACGGCGCGGGCGAGGTGATTCCAGTGACAGAGATCTAGCTGTCATTACATGGGAAAATGGGGTTCTCGAACAGGTTGGTCTCTTTACGTAGAAAGTTAATTTAATTAAATTGTAAAGTTGAGGCCAGTCGTGGCGCAGTGGCACAAGCCTATTACTGATCGTGAGTTCGATTCCCACCTGGAGAAATTAAATAGAGAATATTTTTGATTTCTTCACTCAGGTGGCGTCGGGTTCCGCCACCAATACGCAATGTCTCGAAGATTAGGTGGGTCGGAAAATGGTGAACAGAGTGTCTTAACGCTACACACGCTCACACCCTGAAGCTTCCAAAAAATATATAAGATTAACGTTCATTTTTGTCCAAAATAAAATATTGGTTTAGTGTAATCAAGTCATTGATTAATTCAGATATAATAATTATTTACTTACAGCGTACAAAACCAAAACTACTATCTACAAACAACTATAAATATTTTAGTAATATAAATTAATTAAACAACGTAAAGTGAATGAAACGTAAATATAATAATAATACGTAATTGTAATATAAAAGTACCAAATTCCATTATACATTTTCCTTTATATAAAAACATCCTATTTAGCTTCGTTTAACGAAAGTTGACATAAAAGCGAGCGAAATGTCAAAATAAATTATAAAAAATGGGAATGAGGTTCTTACAGCCCCCATCCAATCATATTTATATGTTTGACTTGTAAAATTTTAATATTACAATTTCTTTTATATAGAAAGTATAAAGGGGTTGTAAAAATATATTTCCATGTTTTGTTTTATCCCATTTTTATGTATATTATTATAAAGATTTCATCCAAATCATGCTCACATATTTATTACCTTCACACAACTCTCATAAACGTTTACGTATTTCTTAGTGGTAGGTGTCTTTTCCACTTTCTGTCAACTTAAAGAATATGTGCTAGGTAGTAAAAGATACCAAAGCTGAATTTTATTTAACCTTTTCATCCTGGATTTGAACCAATAATCGCCGTGTTCACTCAAACTGTGTTACCTGTGTACCTATTTATATGATTTTATTTGATTTATCGTCTTTATTGGATTATATTTGAATTTTGGAATTTTATTTTTATAGGTATATTAAATAAATATATTAAAATGCTTACTGTGGCTCAATCTTCGGTGATAAATATATACTATCGCGGACTTTTTGATAGATTTTTTAAAGGACAATATTTTCGTATAACATTGTTTTTATGTGTCTCATAAGATTCTACGGTTCTTCTAAGGCTTCAAGAAGCTCATTTTGGGCGACCTTTTTTTAAAACAATATAATTCCTTTTTGCCTAGCAAAGGTTTTAATTAACATGGCAGAATAAACCGTATGTCAATTTGAAAAGTATTATAATATATTAGTATATATATCAAGTATATTACAAATATGAGAAGACCATCCCAAGACCCTCAAGTATCTCTGTATGAAATTTTATCACAATCGGATCAGCGGTTTAGCCCTGATTGCGTCACAGATAAAAATACAGACAGAGTTACTTTCAAATTTATAATATAAGTATGCAAAGTATGCACCTTTGCAATTTGAAACTTTGTCGCCTTTAATCCTTATTAATCGTCCATTTACTAGAACTGTATTAATTGTTTTTTTTTATTTGGGAAATATCTAGATTAATTTATCAGTTCAAATAATAGAATTCAAATTTAAAAAAAATATGTGTAATTAAATTATTAAAGTGAACATTTCATAAGATATATCAAGATAAATCATTACGTAACTTTGTCATAAGCTTTGGAAGTAAGACAAACATCGTAAGCTCAAACAAAGTACCCGCATAAACTTCTTATTCAAAAGTTCTAAGAACAAGTTAAAGAGGAAGGTATACGTCACAATCCAAGTGTAGGTGACGTAGTGGAATCCATTATACGTGGGAAGTAGCGTGGTAGTAATTGGCAACACTTTATTCGCGTGGGCGTTACTCCTACAGTACTATTCATTCAAACAACGCAATGTAATGAATGAAACAAATTGTATAGAATATATTTCAAAATTCCTATACTGAAATAAATGAAAATACTGTTGCTATAATAATTGATATAACGGAATACTAGATATTTTTTCAAATACAAAAAGACAACTTTTTTCTTTTTTCTATTTCAAAATAGATATATCTAATACATTTTTTCATTTGTTTTTGGGATGTTGATAATCTTGTAAATCTTTCTATACCTAATACATGTATTATCATTTAGAATTCACTCACCTATATCCAGCACATAACAGGGTAGGCAGAGAAAACCTGGGAACCTTGTGTTAAGGTCCGTTCCTATTATGACACTTGTGTTCAACTCTCCGCAGGATTCTGTAGGCTTTGCGTATTGAGTGGCAGATCTCAAAGAAGCGCAATGCCTTGTTAGCAGAACGAGGAAATGAAAAAAATAAATATTTCATTTCCTCGAATGGGAATAGAACCCACGTCCTATCGCGTTTACAGTCATACGATGGTACCCCTGCACTAGAAATCAGTTCGAGCGCAGGGATACTCTTAAAAGGTATTATGATCAAAATATGTTAAGTTTTATAACTATATGGGATTAAACATTTCATTGTATTAAAGAAACATATTTTCTACTTCTCCTGCTTAAAATGTATCTTGTTTTATCATAATATAGCAAACACCAAAAGAAATATCCTGTAATATCAAATGTTCTTTTGAATTATATCACTTTAAAGTTATAATGAAAATGTCTATCTCACCAGCGATTGCATTGCAAGACTTGGGAGTGAACGCAACTCTGGATGTCGAGCGACTTTTTGTAAACTACAAGTTTTATGTAATAAACGACTTTGCTGCAAACAAATAACAAGATTTTTATTATTTTTTAATCTATACAAGCACACAAATTAATTATCATTTTGACTCAAATATTTACATATATAATCATTATCAAATCAGCTTCACGTTGTATCCCGCACACAGCAGACAGAGGGAACCTAGTGTTAAGACACTCCGTTCCCCACTTTCTCCCGAATTCTTGAGGCATTGCGTGTAACCAGAGCGAAGAAATGGAAATATAAATTTAAGTAAATATTTCATCTCCTCGAGTGAGGACCCACAACTAGTCGATTTTACAGTCACACTTCGTGCCGCTGCGCCACGACTGGCCTGCCATAAGCTGTCCGAATTATATTCTCAACATAAATTTATTGGAACGCTGATTTTTTTTGTTAACATTCCGCTATAAATTCATTGAAACAATTAATTTTCACAATTACGTCGTGTACACAAAAATGGCTGTTCATTAAATACGTGCATAATTAAATACTGTAGGAAGCTTTTTATTTATTTTATCAATCAATGTTATATGTACACAAATATCGTGAATAGTTAAAAGCGTAATGAAATACATTGTATATTATGGATTAGAGTGTTAAAGTTACAATTCTAGCTTTAAAAGAACCGGTCTAGTAAAGGGTAAATAATACTTGTCCACTGAGGAAGAATTTTTTTTCTTTTCTTTGTATTGTTCTCACTTTAAGTTTCATAACTGTGGGTCCACGACGGGAAGTACTCTATAGATTTTGATTACGCGGTGAATTACTTACAAAATGCAGCAATTACTCGTATCTTTTGATTGCGCTGTCTTAGAAGCTTGACTTTTTCTGTAATCCAAGGGACCTTACACCTGAAAATGTTTATATTCATTACAGCTCGATACCTCCACGCGACCTCAAAATAAATGATCTCGACAGATGAACAAACGGACAACTATCCTTTAAGACTTTCTTTTAATTTGCAGAACATAAAAAAAATATATTACATAATAATAATAAAATATTCAAACCGTATCAATTATTTCCGAGTACCGGTATCGCGGTACCCTGTGGCGAAGCTAAACGCCACGGTTTGCCTTGTTACCAAGAAATGAAAATATTAAATAATTTGTTGTCTTGAGTGGGAATCGAACCCACAATCGTGGCGTTTGAAATCACACACTTATGCCTCTGCGATACGACGGCCTCGACGTTCTGTCTATTTCAAAGAGTGTTGCCATTGCATTAAAGTTATAAATTAATTTATTACACTAAGGAAAATTAGATTTTTTACTTTTATGACATTCATTGAATGTAATAAGATAGTAACATCTTAATTTTTTTTAACAATAAATTATTTAAGGATTGACGAAATGCTTTTGAAAACACATTATGGGGTATATGGATTTTAAACACACTAAAATATAATGATATAATGGTATATTAGAGTATGTTTATAATTCTATCATATCATAGTTTAAAGAAAAAGTTAAAATTTACATTATAGAATTATTTATTTGGATATACTCAGAAAAAAATATTTTTAACAAAAAAAATCGACTTCAAACAATAATTACTTAACATAAAGTAAAACGTACTTTGATTTTGTTAAACACAAAAAACATAAAATAAATTGAAAAGAAAAATTTTATAATTTAGAAGTCTGGCCCTTGATTTTAAACTTTTAGCCTAAAAAAGCAAATAACATATTTTATTTATTACAAAAAAAATATGTTTTAATAACTTAACAGATTATATTTATATTTGTGGCTATTTCCAAATCAATTACTTATAGCAACTTTAAATGAATTTTGTTTGTAAAGCCAATCAAACGGTTACGGACTCGTAAACAGTAAATTGAATATAAAAGTTTGCGACTGCAAAAATCAATAGCAACAGTGAATAAAGTCCAAATGTAATGTAAATGAAATGTTATGCGTGTAAATATGTAATATATAATTTTTCAGATTTATACTGTATCGGGTAGCACTTTCCGACGAAATCTGAAGACATTGCGTGTTGAGTAACGGAACTCAAAGCCGCTCCACTTCGTTATCAGAGCGACGAAATAAAAATATTAAATATTTAATTTCCTCGTGTTGAAATCGAACCTACGAGTACCTACAACTTGTTGCGTTTACAGACACACGCTTGTGCCTCTACGACACTACATTACTAACATGAAAATAAATGTAGGTAATATTTTTATGTTTATTTAACTAAACTTTTGCATTTATCACATGTTAATTATTAAGATAAACAATATTGAATGGATGAAATCCTATTAAAGTGTCCTAATAGGTAATATGAAAGCTGATATTTTCGAGTTAAAATAGTCTAGTACCCTAGTGAAATATCCATGTTTACAATAAATACAATTATCGCGTTTAGTTTTATAAATCACCACGTGAACTTGAAATAGTTTAAAGAATTTTAGATGCTTAATGTAGCCTCACATCTTAGGCTTCAAAAACGCACTATGAAAGTATTTTATTAGTGAGGCCAACGGTGCCGCAGGGGCACAAACTATAAACAAGACTGGTTGTGGGTTCGATCCCCACTCTAGCAATATTTATATGAATTCATATTCTCATTTCTTAGTTCTAGTATTGAAAAAAAGCGCGGCGTTGAGCTCCGCCAGCACGCAATGCCTCCAGAATTTGGTGGAAAGTGGGCAACGAAGTGTCTTCACCAGGTTCCCAGCTGTGTACGGGATACAGCGTAAAGTTTTTTTTTATTTATGAAATAATTTTTAATTAAATAACTTAGACTGGCAATCCTTCATAATAACACGTACAAAGTCACCGGAAAAGGCTATATCAACTAATATAAGCTGTTATAGCACTCGTCACTCGTCACTCTGTACTGTATCACATTCACTAAAGTGATGTACGCAATTTAATTAACGTAAGTGTACTCCAATTTCTACATCATATTTCGCTAATCGCCCTCGAGTAGTTACATTGTTTATCATTTGTCGATGTTAGGTTTGATGGTGATTATTATATTTAAAAATATTTTATCTTAAATATTAAGTCACCAGAAATTGATTCGACTAAATCTTTTGTCCAACTTTATAGTATCAAAACCTTTATTAGTATTTAAAATTAAAATTATAATAAAAATAGTTAAAATAATAATAAAAATAGTCAAAGCAAAAGATAACAAGGTACTAACTTAATATTTTCTTCCTTATTTTCCCATATACGAGTACTAGCACACTACCCGCACTAACTCTTCCACTTAATGGGCGCTAAAGAGTGGCGTTATAACTTATTCACGAAGTGCTTAAAAGTGGATGTATTCGTAGAGTAGATGGCCTACCCTGCATGAGTAAAAGTTTGTGGCTAATGACGTCAGCGTCAAGTTCCTACAAAATATATTTCGCATGTAGAAAAATATTTCAAAGTTAATATTTAACATTGTCATTTTTTTCAGCTATAGCATCCCGGTATAGCAGGGTAGACAGCGGGAACCTAGTGTTAAGACACTCCGTTCCCCACTTTCCACCTTATTTTCGAGGCATTACAATACCATTAAAACTTATTATTATTTTATGTATAAAATATTGGACCATAAATACGGTGTCGGTAAATCGAACTAAAGTAGAATTTTCATTCCATTTATCGAACTGCTAATTATTGAAAACTAACATGATTTTTTTTAAATTAACAAACTTAAATATTAAAAAAGTTGAGGCTGGTCGTGGCGCAGCGGCACGAGGTGTGACTGCAAAACCGACTGGTTGTGGGTTCGATCCCCACTCGAGGAGATGAAATATTTACTTAAATTTATATTTCCATTTCTTCGCTCTGGTGCCGAGGTTAA
>DWQW01007630.1:0-14775 GCA_018249695.1 Heliconius erato demophoon | reverse complement strand
TCAACACGCAATGCCTCCAGAATTCGGCAGAAAGTGGGGAACGGAGTGTCTTAACACTAGGTTCCCTCTGCCTACCCTGCTGTGTGCGGGATACAGCGTGAAGCTAATTTAATTTAATTTATTTTATATAACTATAACTATATCATGGCGCAGGGGCACAAAGTGTGACTGTAAAATCTACTAGTTGTGGGTTTGATTCCCACTCGAGGAAATTAAATGTTTATTTACATTTGATTTACAAGTTGATTTTTAATAAACTATATGGTTACTGACTATTAAACCAGTGATGAAATTGTACTTTTCTAATAATAGTATATAATTTTATTTGATGATTGTATATCTTGTCTACGACCATTACATACTTTATTTATCTCGTCCGATGACAACAACTACTTCTTACTTGTCCCCAAATTGGACTTATTATTTTTATCTGTAATAAAAATATAAACTTCCACTTTTTGAATTGTTTCCATTATTTGTACTGCAAGTTCTCACTTCTTGCCAAATTTAAAGTTTACATGAAATACTCTATAGCTTTTAATTACGCGGCAAACAAACAGAGTTGACAAATCTTACTTTGCCAACTTTGTTTCCTTGTTTATGCACTCATTGTGTATGAAATAAATTACAAACATATGTTCAAAATGTGTTTTTTCTATGAAATATTTATAATTTTTCACTTTTTGCTATAAGTTTCGATTACGCGGTGAATTTCATACAAAATACAGCAAAAATGTTGCAAAAATGCTAGTATCTTTTGATTGCGTTTGAAGCTTGATTTTATTTGTGCTCTAACGCCCAATATTAATTACCTATCTCCAACGTCAATCTTAGATTGTTTCATATATCTATCCAATCTAGAGATTGGATATATGTATGAAACAATCTAAGATTGACGTTGGAGATAGGTTATTAATACTGGGTGTAAGGGAATAGACTCTTAGGTCTTGACAGACGGACAGACAGATAACGAAAGTGACCTTATAAAGGTTCCAGCTTTTCCTTTTGAGGTAGGAATATAAAATAAAGATTCTAAAATATCTTTTTTTAAATGATTATAGAAAGTTTTAAATTGTTCATAGAAGAAAGCTTGCTTTATTTGAACGGATAATAATCATCAATCAATAATATTACTAACAAATCAAATGAAACTCAAAATGGCACGAAAGAAAATTACAAAATTCTGATATTTTTTCAAATATAACTTACATCACTTTGCCTTTTTTACATACGTTTATTGGTTTCTAGATCAAGAGCTCGGGTTAAGGTCGCGATATCGCCGATTTGGAGGCTAATGTAATAAATATTTATATTAGATATGTGTACGTTTGTTACAAAAATATTATATGCATAGCATTTCTAAGGGAGCTTCTTCGTACTTATATTTATGTAAAAATAGTTGAGTGGCGAAACTCAACGTCTGCTTCTGTCTAGTTATCAGAAGAAGAAAATAAAAATAATCGATTCTACCAAATGGGAATCGAATGCACAACCGTTGCTTGACGCTGCTCCATTCTGCTGCCTGATTCTGGACATTTTTTTCCGTAATATTACATGAATTGTATGCATATGCTTTTTTATTTATTTATGTTCAAGACAGTTCACGACAAAACATTTATTTTAGCTTTGCACTGTATCCCGCATGTTGCAAGGATGTGCAAAAAGAAGTTGGGAAATTACCGTTAAAACACTCTGCTCTCATTAAGAGACTTCCGTTCCCCACATTTCGCCGAATTCTGGAGGTATGGCAAATGGAGTGGCGGAACTCAACGCCGCCTTCCTAAAATGAAAATAATAACCGGTTTTGATTAAAAATTAATCACATATGTACATTTAGGAAAAACTAAACAAAAATCTGCGAAAACAAGCAGGAAATTTCTAGGTATTACTAAATATTTCAAGTTTCATGGAAAGCTCTCACAAAATACTTACTCTAGAGGCAACCTTCAATTGATATAAACGTATAATTTTTCATTTAAGGCAAGAATTCAAGTACTTTGTGTTCATTGGCATCGTTCGCTTGATTTGCTTGAAAACTGGATATTTGACGAACTTTTCTTTGAAATAAACTTGGGACAAGTTAAATGGGGCATACTTTAATACGGATTCTATCTTCATTATATTAATACCAATATTAGTATCCTTATTTTTTTTATTGAGGCCATGGTACAGGTCCATATGTGTATGACTGTAACTGCCACGATTGTGGGTTTGATTCGCACTAGCGGGAATAAAGTATTTAATATTTTCATTTTTGCGTTTTGATGATGCACCAAGCGCGTCGCTGAATCCCGTCACTCAGTACACAATGCTTTCCGAATTCGGCGGGAAGTGCAGAATAAAAGTCTCTTATTTTCAAACCCTCACCATAGTGTGGATCTGCCGTGGCGCTAAGTTCCCCCATTCATGATGCAACGTATTGAATTAGAGAGTGAAGTGGACAACAATGTGCTTGAACACTAGATTCTCTTTGAATATCCTGCTAAGAGTGGCATACAGCGTGAAGCTGAAAAAAGAAACTAAATTTTTATTAATTTAACAATCTTGACTGCTAAGATAGAGGATGGGAACGATGGGACAGACATTTTTGAATTTTAATTACATAAAGAGTCCCTAAATAAAAAAAAAGATAGAGAATGAGGGTTTAATACCGTCTTATGAAAGATATTTGCAGAGGGAGCATCTGACTTACCGACGAACATTTAGAAATTTTTTAAGCAACCTTTAAAAAATGTACAGAATTTATAATATACTAGTGGAACTACGCTGTAGAATCTAATAGTAAAAACTGCATTTAAATCGGTTAAGCTGATTTTTAGATTAGCGATAACAAACGCAGTGACAAACAGACAAAAAAATTAAAATCATTGTTTACACTGTAGGGTCCTGCTACATTAATACAGGTCTTAATACAGGTAATATTTTTTTCTTAAATATCTTCCAAGTATAGACAACGATCCGTTACTATTTTATTATAAGCAAAGATTAGGTTTCAACATAGAACTTTAAGCATTTTTTCTTCACCTCTGAATGAACGGCAATTGTTAAGCCAAGAGGTATATTCTATACAGCTTTACTGCTTTTTCCCATATAAGGACTAAAACATTCCGTTTTCATCCAATCTATCCCCAAGCCAAAATATCCAAATTACTAACTTAAATTTTGTCTACTATCCTGAAATAGAAATACTTTATAATTGCCTTGAACACTCTAAAAGCACATATCGTATACATTATTATACATACATATATTATTAACATATAACCAACGAAAAGGTTCCTATTAAGTCATTCAATACAAATTTGTGAAGGTGCCAGCACATTTTCTTCACGTTAATTAAAACTTGTCATATATTCGTCACATCGTTAGAGAAACTTCCTCTTAAACCGAGACCAATTATGAAATAAAACATTTCCAACCAAATATAATTTACACCTGCGTTCAATTTACATCGAAGCCTTTGAATTTCACGTTTCGTACTTTCGTACTTACTTCGTATATATATAGAAATTAATTTAGTTACGTTTGTAAGGTATGTATGGTATAAATTTTCTTATGTTTTTTTTATTTAAATTAAATACTAACAATTTGCGACGTTAATTTATATCGAATATCGAATTAGATCGGAAAAGTGGAGATCGAAGTGTCTTGACAATATGTTGTGTCTGTCTACTACGCTGTGCTATGAAAAGGGAGCGTTAAGATGTTTGATGCTTTATCTACTGAACCGAAAAAAATTAAGCATGGAGCTAGTTTAGAGAGTGTAAGGGAGCGCTAAGAAAGGATATTTTAAAATTTCCAAGGTAACGTTATAAAATAGTACTACGATATTATATAAGGTCGGGGCAAAAGTATTTTCGTATTGTTCATAAAAAGGAAAATATGGTTTTAGGTATCATTTTTTATTTATTTATAATATGTATGTGTTGTTTTGATGGATGACTTGTTGCCGTCTTATGGTTAGTGCCATAATCCCAATCCTGTAGAAATTTTGAGATTTTTGATTAAGAAAAACTGACAAGTATTCTGCTTTTGAGGTTAGCTTTATGCTTCTTAAAGAGTTCTGCAATGACCGAAACCGGTGGAAATCAGGGCTATACGGAGGATGCATCAACACATCCCAGTCAAGCTCTCTTAATTTTTGCTGCGTGGCTATAGATGAGTGCGGTCTGGTATTGTCATGATGGAACACCAAGCCCTTGCTATTCACCAGTTCCGGTTTTTCTCAATAGCTTTTTTTAATCTTATCAGTTGACAGTAGAGGTCAGAATCGACATCGAATTTCACCCGATGGCAACAGCTCATAGTAGACGATTTCTTTCCAACCCCACCATACACATAGAATCACTTTGTCCTGAGTCTTGTCTTTGCTTCGACCATGACCTTTTTCGCACATTCTTATATAAGTAATCCTTTCTTCATCACCTGTAATCAACTGTTGAAGAAATAGTTCGGAATTGTTACGTTTCAAGAAAGAATCGCAAATGGAAACACGTTGCATTAGTTTTCTCTCAGTGAGATCAGATGGTACCCAAATGTCAAGTTTTTCTTGTACCCAGACTTTGGTAAATAACGTAAAACTGTTTTATAATCAACATCCAGTTCTTCTGCAATATCGTAGCTACTAATATGTTGGTTTTGCTCCACTTCCTCAAAGATGGCACTGATTTTATTAGTGACAGGGCGAACCTATCTTACACATCAAAATTTGTAGATTTGAAACGCTTGAACCACATTTGTGCTACTCTTATTGATACCGTATTATGTCCATAAACTGCACAAATTTTATTCGCGGCGTTCGTCGCATTTTTACCTTTTTTGTAACAAAACTTTAAAAAATACCAAATTTCTTCGTCACATACATTTATTTTGCTTGCTTGAAAAATAATTGAAAAATGGCGGGAACTAGCTTTTTTTTATTTATTGCATCTTCAGAATATCATATTTAATGGTATTAAAACCAAGCCAGTTACGTTCAGTACAACCAAACAGGTTTGATTACTAATAATACATTAAAAATACGAAAATACTTTTGCCCCGAACTATTATATTAACCTAAATTTGAATCGCAACTATAATGTATATATTTTAGGATATTTGAGGCCGTCGTAACGCAATGGTGCAAGCATGCGACCGTAACCGCGACAGTTGTGGGTTCAATTACCACTCGCGGGAATGAATTATTATATATTAATATTTTCACTTCTCCCCTTTAGTATCAAGGCAAAGCGCGGATTTGAGTTCCATCACCCAATACGCAACGCCTCAAAAAGTCGGCAAAAAATGGAAAGTCTAGTCCTAACAATAGGTTCCCTCAGTCTTACCCTGCTATAGGCGGAATATGGTGCAAAACATTTAAAAAACATTAAAAAAATATTATTTTCAAAATGAATACATCACAAAAAGCTTACACACGCTTTTTCCAATAATTTTCACACATTAAAACAAACGACTGAGCTTAATCTAAAAAAGCTCCTTATACAACACGAAATTTCTAAACAACGGTTAACCATAACAAAGTTCCATTCGACAAATCTAAACTGAAGTTTAACTTAACGGTAACTGTTGGTAAGCTATAGAGAATACTAAAGTTTAAGATTACATTTTAATCTATGATTAACGTAAACGACGATTTAGGATTAAGCTCCAAGTTTGGGAACGTTATTTTGGTAAACAGAGGCGATGTTAAATCTGTTTATTTAGAAGAACTCGCGAAGACAAGATGTTATCGTGAATATGTCTTTGGAATTATGATAAAAAGATACGAAATTATAAAGCTAAGTACGGCACTTTGAGCTATCTCTCTTTAAATAAGAGGCTATCGTGCTGCACAGTATGTCTGTAAAATAGATGGTTGTGGGTTGAATCCTTACTCGTTTAAATGATTCTATTTCAATTGTATTCATTTCGTCACGCTGGTATAGTAGCGTGGCGTTGAGGTCCCACTCATCACACGTCTCAAAAATTGGACGAAAACTGGGGAACGGAGTATCTTAATATAGGTTCCCTATCTCTCTACCTGCACCGCTAGTATGAGATCTGGATAAAGACTATAACCTCATAAGATATTATTATTAACTGAAATTGTTATTAATGGCTATTTACCTCACCTTCCACATTTACCTTTACATAAAACGCAACCTAACTCCGCAATTGATCCAAATAAATCGAGGAAACATAAAATAATTACATACAAATAAAGAAACCGAGATAAAACTCTACATCTGTATCCAACAATTACGTAACAAGGCAATCAAATCCTTTATATTCGCACAAAAAATTAATGTCAAAGTAGTTTCCTCCGCATAAAACGTAAGGATATTCGCAAATGGGGGTTGGAAAATATTTGGCGGCTCTTCTGGCAGTTAAAAACGGTTCATTGACGTCACCGAGTTACCCTTAAGCCGACGAGGGCATACTTTCTCGCATTCCTTGTTATATTACTCTGGAGCCAAGTAAGAGGATGAAAGCGATTTTATTTTTACTATAAATATATTTATAGAAATAATAATAAATATTTAATAAAGTATTTAAAATAATATCACCAATTAACATATATAAAATCCTTCCGTCTGTACTGACCGATTGACACTCGACGTACAGTGACAAAGCGTAAATCTAGAAAGAATTTCCCGAAAAGTTTTACGAAAATTTTTGGTTTTTCAATAAATATTAAATGCTACTACACAATCGCTTAGTAAGCTTTGTATAGTTACTTTTGTGAATATATAGCGACTGATAGTAAACGCGACGGTTGGGAATTTTATCCCTACTCGCATAGTATATTTTCTTTTTATTCTCCCCGAAATAATAGTCACTGAATCCTGCACATCAGGCATAGGGAACACAGGCACAGGCAGAGATACCCTGGAAACCTACTGCTAAGATATTTTAAAAAATAAAACGCTTGTCTCTTATAAATTGTAAGTGTATATCACTTAAATATAAGTCGGCACGTCTGTTTCCACGTACTCCGTGTTGGACTCTAATATTATTACACAAGTTAGAAACCGTGGTTTGCCATATAATCTTCTCTTTTATATAACCAAGGAATTTATATGACAAACCAGAAAATAAGTAAAATGTGAGAACAACGGAAAAGTGCCTGCAATGGTTGTGGGTTCAATCAATACATGGCTGAATGTTTATCATTTCTCTGCTTGCAAATTGAGCGAAATACCTGGAAATGAAAATCATTTAGTCTCCCGAGTGTCTCATAACCTCCATTTTAACAAGCCCTGTGACTGTTTTATAATTTCTGCCAGCATCACAGCATTAGATACAATTTGCATTATAGTGAACCGTAACGCCACTTTATTTCATGTTTGACACTACTCTTTCTTATCAGATGTTATTTAATCGATCTTATTTAAGAATTAATTCGTTTTAATTTTTCTATAATTTTTTTTACAATTATTCCGCACATAGCAGGGCAATTGGAATGAATCTAGTGTTAAAATACTCCATTCCCCATTAAACCACATCCGCTCCCCATTTTCCGCTTAATTCTTGAGACATTGCGTGGCGTATTGAGTGGCGTAACTCAACGCCGTATTATATAAAATAAAAATACATATTATGCAGTGATTTCATAAAACTAACATTCTTTAATAAAATCAAGTTACCACCGAGTAAAACTACAGAATAAAATAAGCAAAACATCCTCCTAATTTTTTTTACAAATAAAGAGAGCGCGTTGAGATGCGTCTCTATATTCTCAGCAGAATATTTTCGTAGCTTCACCCTGGGTTCAATATATAGCGGGGAAGGCAGAGGAAATTTAGTGCTAAGACACTTCGTCCCCTACTCTCCGTCTTATTTTTAGGCCATGGCGTTGTCTTGTCACGAAAGCGAAGAAATGAAATAAATCTTTCCCCTGAATGAGAATCAAATCCACAACCGTTGCGTCCAGAATTTCAAAAAACCCAAATAATATGAGATAAGCATTAAAGATTGAAATCAAGAAATATCTTGAAATTACAACTACTATAAATGGAACTACTATGCAAAGCTCTCGTCACGAATTCACAAAGCGATCCTATCACTGAGTGATAAACGCTTCACGCTGAGTACTTACTAGTTCAGTGGTAGTGGTATTAAAGTGTTTAGTAAGTCGTAGGTTCGTTTTTTATAGTTTTTTTTTATTAATTTAATTAATTAAATTTAATTAAATTTATACTTCCTAAGTCAGTCACAGGTTGTTTAATATTGTACTTTTATCCAATATATATAACTATCAAAGGGTGGCCAAATATTATAATAATAACATTAAAAGTCATTTTCGGGGCAAACACCGTAAATTCAACAAAACGGCGTTTAAATCTCCAGAGCACGCAAACAACGGCGTAGCAGCGTTTTAAACAAAACTTTTGTTTTTATTAAGGAATTTATCGCTTTCTAAATTTATATTATACGCGCGACCGTTTCTTAAACTTTGTTATTTATGATTACATTTGTATTATGAGGTTGTATTGGGGCCGTTGTGGCGCAGCGGTACGGCAACTGACTATGAAAGCGACGTGGCGGTTGCGGGTTCGATTGACACTTCATTCATTCGTTCCGGTGACAAGTCCGCAGCGTTGAATTACACACTATAACAAACAATATCTTGACAATGCGAATGTTTTAATAGTGAAATATTTCTATACCGAATCTACGAATGTTAAAAATCGGAAGCGGGTAACGTTTTTAAAGAAAACACGTTAAAAACACACATCGTCTATATGATTCTAAACTATTTTGAAAGATATACTATGTAATTGCAATAAGTGATGTGTATCACCTACTAACAATACTTCACACTAGTTTTCTTCCAACAGGGGCCGTCACTTACAAGCGAGTGCCCCCGATTGACACAATTCCACTGCTTTTATAGTTATTTTCCACCTAAATCTACCCTCTTTTACACGAGTACGCTAACACGAAAAAACGTTCTTTCCTAAATGTAGATTAACACTTTAAAAATTTTTAAAAATATCTGATACAGGTATTCGCGGATGCCGCCAAAGGTCAAAGGGACTCCTTCAATCTTCATTTGTATCGCAAGTCCCAGGCTCTGCAAGGTCGTCAGTCAATAAAAGCAGGCAAGCGAACATACAGGGGAACAACATAGTATTAAGACACTCTGTTCTGGACACAATTTTCGAGAGATTACGTGTTAAGTAAAACGAATGCCCCGTTTTGTATTTCCACTGAATAACACCCACAATCATCGTTGGTAGGTAAGTAGATAAGTAATCACTTCTATAAGTATATCTAATTTTAAAAAAAACGCAGAAATTGAGGCCGTTGTGGGTTCGATTTTCAATATAATATGTGGGATAATAAAATATTTAATATTTAAATTTTTCTCACTCTAGTAACGAGGCAAAGTGTGACGTCGAGTTGCGTCACTCAAACACGGAATATCTCCGAAATTTGGCGGAAAGTGGGAAGGAAGTGTCTTAATGGAAACGGAGTGACTCAACACTAGGTTCCCAGGTTCATCAGCCTGATCTGTTACACTGGATATTCAGGATACACTGTGAAGGTAAAAAACACACTAAGAGTAACTAAAACACAAAAATTGAACCCACTCTACTTAAAATATGCTATCCGTACACCTAATCTCACCATCTCATCTTACATAAAAAGAACAATTGAAGTCGTATTTCACTTGAATCGCGCTCTTAAAGAAAGGAAAAAGACAATTATTCGTATGAAAATTTACTACGTAATTTGAATTTGCATGTGGTGCTTTTAGCATTTATATTGTTGTTTTATTGTAGTAACTAACTTTTACTCGAGACTTATTTATTTTATAAAATAAATAAATAAATCAGCTTCACGCTGTATCCCGCACACTGCAGGATAGGCAGAGGGAACCTAGTGTTAAGACACTCCGTTCCCCACTTTCTGCCGAATTCTGGAGGCATTTCGTGTTGAGTGGCAGAACTCAACGCCGCGCTTGTCCTCGACACCAGAGGGAAGAAATGAAAAAATAAATTTAAGTAAATATTTCATCTCCTTGAGTGGAGACCGAATCCACATCCAGTCGGTTTTACAGTCACACTTTGTGCCCCTGCGCCACGGCTGGATTTTGAACGTAATAACTCAAAAAGTTGCAATTTGTATATAATGTTAGTAAGATAGTAGAATATGTCTTTTTCCACTAAGTAAGAAGTTATTAGGAATTTTGAGCTGACACACTTTCATAATAAATATAGTTTATTTATTAGCACTGTACCACTGTGGTAACTGCGGTGCTAACATACAAAAAATGGCGGATTTGCTGTCCTGCCCAAACGTAGCTAAGCACTGGTAAACCTCATTTGAAATATGAAATCATATGACACAAAGAAGAAGAAGCAACGTAGTGTCAAGATACTCCATTCTCCATATCCTAACTAATTTTCGAAACATTGCGTGTTTTGTGGTGGAATAAAAAGAACTGTATACCATCAGTATTATTAACTACTCAACTAATAATAATTGAACGTTTAAGTATACAGAAAGCTTTCTTCAATTTCTACATTTCTTAATAAATATAACTATTGGACATAACAACTAAAGTCCATTTAGTAAATGACTTCTCGTTTAAACGAAAGCTGTTTCCATTGAAGTATCGTAGATCACCTTCTATCTGACAATAAGTTATTGGCCTGTTTATTTATGGTTACAGAAATTAGCCTAAATCTCGATTTGGATTGAAATTGGTTAAAGTTGTGTTTATATTTTAGGTAGATATTTTTCAATCAATCGATCAATCAATCAATCTTCTAAGACATTACGTTTTCCGCTTTTCATTCATTTGAAGCCAAGATATTTAAGTTAGGTCCTGCCTTCAGCAGGGTTATCAGAGTGTCAGAGAAATGTTTAATACATTTCGATCACCACTTTCTATCTCTTCGAAATATTACACTTTATATTTTATGTAGATATACTCATATGTATATCTACTCTATTCATATTTTATGTAGATATACTCATATGTATATCTACATAAAATATGAATAGAGGCTTTGGTTGATATTGATTAATATTAAGAATCGAGATTAAGATTTCTTCTTTAAGAGAAAGGCAACTCAACGAAACCAGTGAACTAAAATTTGAACGTGGATATTTTTTTTGAGGCCGTCGAGGCGTCACAGCTTCTAAATGTTAACAAAATAGAAACTGCATAGAACTGCATACTAATGTGAAAATACTAAGATCTTCACATTTTGTCCGAAATCGAGATATGTAATTCTTTCTTTGAGTGCAATTAATTTATTTCCTCCCAAGAATAGAAAACGAACTCACAACCATCGCGTGTTCTTCTAGATGATGAGTCATTGTGCCAATGTATATCAAGATATTTAAGCTTCAGAACCCCTTCAGATGTGAACTATAAATACGTCATTCTGACTGCTAGGTAAATTTATACCACGTCTAATCTTGATTAATTTTACCTATTGAACAAATAAAATGGCAACGTAATTTGAGTGGATTACATTGGAATTGGAAATAATTTTATTTGGCCGGTTTATGTTATGTTTTAGCTTTATTATTAATAATTGCAAATATAAATATTTTGTAATATTACTTATTTAGAAAACGTATAAAAATTTGAACGCAGCGGGACTCGAACCCGCGCCTTCTGGAAACCGACCAGGCGCTCTGACCACTAAGCCATGCGTTCGCATGGTTCCAGGAGGCGCGGGTTCGAGTCCCGCTGCGTTCAAATTTTTATACGTTTTCTAAATAAGTATTTTTCTTTCCTAAGTGTGGAATAACACTTTAAAAAATGTTTAAAATATTTTGTAATATTAATAAAAATGGATATTATGGGTTATAAAAAAATCTAAACGGAAAATTATGAAGAAAGGCCGGCTATTGTTTTGTTATGTAACTAACTGATTTGACTGTTATTTGCAAGGTGGGTACTAAATTACCCAGATTAAGATACTTCTGTTCCAAGCTTTCCGCAGAATCCCGAAAGCATTGCATTTTGAGTTGCGGAACTCAACGCCCCGCTTTGCCTCGTTACCAGAGCAAGAAAATGAAAATATTAAATATTTCCTCGAGTAGGAATCGAACCCACAACAACAGTCACACGCTTATACCACATGTGCCAGGACTGGCCTCATTATAGTTATTAACTTTCAGATAGTATGTTATTTTTTATTCATACATTGTCTTCCGCATATGCTAGGGAAGGTAGAGGAAGCCTAGTGCACCTTCATCATCATTAATTTTTGAGACATTCCGTGTTTCAGAACTCAACGCCGCACTTGTCTTGTTACTAGCGCGATGAAATCGTAATTACAACCGTCGTGTTTATAAATCAAGTGCTCGGCATTTGCGATAAATTAGAATAAAGCCTCTTTTTATCTTTTACCATCACTTATGTCACCCTACGACTCTCGTCTCCAGCATTCTTTGGAGAAGACTATTACTACTAACGATAATAATTACATTAGCCTATAACTGTGTCGCAGTTATTAACGCCTGCCTTACAAACATCGTTTCATAGAGTAATATGAATAAACTTAAACTAAGAACAAAACAAAGAACTATATAAGAAATAGACAAATGAATAAAACAATAAACAAAAACATGATAATGATAGTAATATAACAAATAGTAGTAAATATGATGGTAAATTAAAACCGATTAAGTGCGAGCAACGCACATCGAGGGTTCCGTGCCAATTTCAGGAGTGTAGGTGAACAACAAGAAAGTTTTTTAAATTTGATAAGCCTAAGTTTGTCAATTTTAATTACTAAATGCTCGTTTTTAGGGTTCCGTGCCTCTTACAGAACAAAATAACCCTTATAAGATTACTTTGTTTTACGTCCGTCCGTCTGTATATCAAAATCCTTTATGTCAGGCTTTTAATACGCTTAGAAACATCGCGTTGAAATTCAAACCATGTACTCAGGTCTACAATCCTTTGATTTTCTCAAAAATCGTATTTCTAAATTTACTTTAAAAAAAATATATGGCCTTAAAAGGAGAGCAAATTTGGTACTAAAGTCGCTAGTTCCAGTAAGATATCTGGTGAAAGGGCTTGGTGTGCATATTTCAATACATAATTTGTTCATTTTTTATGACGCAATAATTCTTGTATATAAAAATAAGTGCGTCATAAGCAATGCATAAAAATAAATAAACAAGCTCGAGATTTACAATTATTGTACGGCACCCTCGGCGGGTGAGCTCGACTCGGGCTCGTGCTTATTCAGTTTTTTTCATTGCGTTGAAATAGAAGCTTGATTTTTATTCGGATCCGTTAGGACTATAGACCTGAACATTTGATCATAATTTCAGCTTGATACCTCCACGTAATCTCGAAATAAAATTATTTTGACAGACGGATAGACGGACATCAAAGTGACCTACAAGGGTTCCGTTTTTACTTATTGAGTTACGGAACTCTAAAAACCGATAGTATATTCCACAAAATTATGTCTATTATTCATTATACTCACAAATCCCAAGCACGAGTATCAACACTTAATTTCCGAATTCCACATAAACACTGGAACATTTCCACATCTGCTAAAACGTAAATGCGTACAAAAGGGACCGTTTAAGATACCCAAATACGTTTTAAAACCGCCCCCTTTTATGAATAATTCGGTAAACTCCTTTCCTGATAGAATGTGTTGAGTGCGTGACGCATGTTTTAATCCTTGGACTTGGCATTTTAAATTTTTCCCATTGTTTTTATAAGTATTTCGTGAATTTATAAGGGTTTATTATTAACGGAATCAAATTGATCCCGTCGTAGCGCAGAGGCAGAAGCGTGCGATGTGAACGCGACGGTTGTGGTTTCGATTCCCGCTTCAGATAATCAAATATTTAATATTCTCATTTCCTCGCTTTGGTAACAAGGCACAATGCGGCTTTTGTTTCCGCCACTCAACACGAAATTCCTTCAGAATTTGGCGTAGAGTGTCTTAATGGGAACGGAGTCTTAACACTAGGTTTCCAAGTTTTAGGTAAAGTGAAACTAAAAATACAAAAAAAAGGTTGGGATACATAAATATGTTTACGTTGTATTATGTGTATTATATTAGTAACAGTGCCTGTACACGCGATGGTTGTGGGATCAATTCTTGAAATTGCGTATAAACTTAATAACGGAGTGTCTTAACATAAAGTTCCCTCCGAACCCTGCTATATATACGAGTATATGCTATTTCCTACAGAGATGAGGACGCAATAAAAATAATACGTTACCAACTAATTGGACCGCAATGAACAAAAAAAATGCTAGCCATCAAAATATATATGTTCACTTCACATTTTAAAAGGAAAACAAACAACAACAACTTTAACTAATCAAGAATAAAAAAGACACGGACAACAAAAGTCTGTGGCTCCTAACATCACATATAAAAAAAACAAAAAAACAAGTAAATAGACTACTTATGTCTTAAAATATAAGAAACCGTTAAATGGTGAAACTTAACGCCATGTTTTCGTACGAGAAAATGGGAATGAAAATGATTACATCGTATCTACTTATTTAGAAAACGTATTTAAATTTGAACGTAGCGGGACTCGAACCCGCACCTCCTGGAAACCGACCAGGATTACATAGTATATCGTATTCACTACCTTAGCTAAAGGTACTTAGCTAAATTTTACTAGTTGCTACATTAACAGATTATCCTACATATTTACAGATGGATATCTAAGTGACGTTCAGATATACCTTTTACGTCTGTAGTGAACCCAGCGACCCTTTTTTATCAGAAAATAAGTCCAGAACGAATATGAAAAGGTCCTTAAGGTGTTGTTTCTCTT
>DWQW01007629.1:0-14775 GCA_018249695.1 Heliconius erato demophoon | reverse complement strand
TGTCGTATCGATTTCTTCTTGAGGTCTCAGTGGCTTCGCAATAGATTTTCTCTTCGACGGCGAGTGTTTCAGTGCTGTAATATAAGTTTAAATAATATGTTAAAAACTTAAATTGACAGATATTTTGTTTAAAGTAATTTTGTGATACTGTTATTTTTTATCTGTTTAGTATATCATAGATAACAAATGATAAATTCAATTCAATACAATTAAATATTACGTAATACCACAAAAATACTTAATTTAAATAAAAAGTACAGTATTAAGCATTCGTATAAAAATAAGCACAAAAATGTACATCAATTTAATATCCGCAAAATATAATTAGTCTTCAAGCTCTTCTAAAAAAAGAACAAAATAAATAAGGAAAAAAGAATACAAAAAAATAAGAAGAATTGATGAAAATCATGCCAGAAGATTTTAGATTTTTTCAAAGAGATCGTACGCGTTTTTTATATGAATATTTAGAATAAAAAAGTATTTAATATTAACACAATTAAATAGAAAATTTGGAAAAGGTTGAGTAAAGTGTGTAAAAATGATTTTTATTCTACATGAATTCAAAATGGTGTATAAATTAAACATAAAATATATTATGTATAAGCTAATATACACTATAACTTAATTTTTTTTTTTCAAATTTAATGTGCTAATATCTATTTTGTAAAAAAAAAATTACAATTTTTATATAGAAAAAAAGGTTTCAATAATATTTATATGCATGCTGTGGCATTTTTAAATAGGATTATGAAACGATCTAACTACATAGGTTTAAAAAAACACAAAACAGTCTAAAGGGTTCTACGACTAGACGAAAAGAGACGTTATTTTAGAAATAAATATCTATAAGAACATGAAATTGTTATAATATAACTATAATGATTCACTATAATAAGACTTACGTCAAATAAAACGTAATTAATGATCACTACAATGACATTTTTTTTTTTTTTAAATAATAAAATGTGTTATACTTAGTTAACATAGCATTATTCCTTATAAAAAAATATAAAAAAAAATGTGTCAATAATGCCATATTAACCAATTTTAAACTCGAAAGTGTATGTATACGTATAGTATAGTAAAATTGTGTTCAACTTTTTAACGACCGTCGACTTTGACATCCAATTAAAAAAAAAACAAAAATTATAACAATTTCTTCAATCACAGATTAAAAACGTCACAATAGAAAAAAATACGATTCAAATTGACAAATAACATGCCATCATCTAACACGAACTTACTTAAACCTCCACGGACGCGCGCCAGTATCCAATTTCGGACAATTGTGGGGAAAAAAGGGAAAACAGATATTATTCTCGCAAAAAAAGAACTATATTAAGAATTCATAATTCACGGGGACGTGCATGACTTTCACGTTAAAAAAAATCATGCGAAATAAAACAAAAAGGGAACAAAAAATTATGTTGAACCAAAAAAAAATATTGAACATGCCCAATTCGAAAGTGACAAAAAAATGAAAAAATAAAAAAAATACTCCTTATTTAAATATAAAATTCACTAACAAGAGTGAACGCCTACACTAAAACGTTTGGGTGTTGGTGCATTACATATTCTTCATTTAAAAAAAATACATTTAAGCCTACTTTTTAAGTTATATATACAAACAGGTAGACATAGACCTAACCTAGCAATCTAGCTATAACTTAAAAATTTTGATCTAATAACCATAATAGGCCCGATTAAAAAAAAAAAACTATTTTACTAACACTGGCTATAAACATATTTAAAGCATTACACTGTAAATTCCAATAGTGAATAGTTCCCTAAAAAAAATATAAAAAAATGTAAAAAAAATCAACGCTTAACCTATCCAAAAAAAAAACAGAAGTTATCTATTTTCTACAGATAACCTAAAAAACTAAATAAATAAAACACACCAACACCCTAAAAACGTGTGAACACGTATAAAAACGCGTAAACACGCATAAACACGTACAAAATCGTGTACAAAACACAATCAATACCTATATAACTGGTGACGAGCGTTCTGAACTTGCGATGGTTGCCTTTGATCTCCGGAAGGTCCACTGATAGACAATTTATGTTTTTATTTTTTTTTTAGAGATTTTGTTTGTTTTTGTAGGCGTGTGTGGAACGTATAAAGATATGTTTTTTAATAAATTTTAATATCAAAAAAGGAAACATAAAAGGGTACTTTATTATAATTATGTAGGTATAATGGTGCAGAATTTAATAGCTATAGATTTCAATTCTTTTATTACTTTTGGGTGTTTTTGTTATTTTATGTGTTGACTAGAGGAGACCTATTATATGAAAAGTTAAATAATAAAAGCAGAAGTCATCAATCATTTTTTTCATTTGATGTGATATAAACCTCATGTTTTAAAAGTTATATGAAGTATGTAAATATACACATAATTTATAATTATTAACTACAATGGTAGAAAGAGATAGAAATACAAAACATTTAAAAATAAAACGAGACGCACATATCTTTTTACGTTTCACCAAATTTTATCTTTTATCATAATTTTTAATGTCAAAAAACATAAAAAATCAAAACATGATGTAACTTGAAATAAAAAAAAATGTTGATTGATTCATAAAAGGTTATGATAAATTCATTCTAATTTATTATTATTTTTTGTAACATGTAAGTGTCATTTATGTATATTAAATATATCTACATATTATATTAATAATAACTTTCGGGATGTTCCAACTACCGTCGAAGTTTAGCCGTACAAATGGTATTATAGCAAAATGAATACATTTAATGAAATAGAATAAAAGAAGAACAGAGAATGATTTAAGAACGATATTTCATATATTTTTGCTATGTCTTTTATATTAAATAGATTAGAAAGAGACATACATATACAATTTATTAATAATTTTTCTTTATATATAATTGAAGTTACTTAATTGCTGTTTTTTTCATATTTAAAATGTAGATAAGAGATTTTGATATAAATGATTAATAAACACAAATGTGATAAAATATTTAAAAAAAATAAATAAAAAAGTAATACTTACACGAAGGTATTTTCTTAAATACAGTTTTGGCCATGAAATCTAGGAACCTTTGCGCGTAAAAATTCGGTCTATGCACTGATACAGTGTCCTGAAATATTATTATTAGAAAAAATAAATACTAAAATATAGATTTTTAGTGATGGTTACGGATTCGATTACCATTAGGAGAAACAAAATAAATAAAAAAAATATCTTAATTTATTGCAAAAAACAACAATTAATCTGAAATAAGGTTTATTATTATTATTATTATTAATTCTAGTTATTAACAAAACGAAATATTCCAACTCACTTTTTTTCACATGCATACATAAGTGCTCTCAAATTTTTGGCCGACAGTGTACATTTCATACATATTCACATAGTTCATTACATTCACTTTGTTTTTATTAACTAACAAATATGTTTTACGTTCATGATTCTGCAATATCTAGACACTACTCTACCTATATGGCTTTATAGATTTCAATATTCGTCTTAATATAATTATAATAGTTAGTTTATATAATATTTTCAGAGGCCAGTCGTGGCGCAAGGCTACCAGGGTACGGCTGTAATCGCCTTAAGTTCTCAGTTAAAAACTTCCACTCGAGGAAATGAAATATTTAATATTTTCATTTCCACACTGGTAACAATACAAAGCGCGGCGTTAAGTTTCGTCCCCCAACACCAGTATACCTCCAGAATTTGACGGAAAGTGGGTATCGAAAGTGTCTTAATGTACAATGTTTCCTTCTCTCTGCCTACCCCTGCAACGTGCGGAATACAGCGTGAATTAAAAAAAAAAAAATCAAACCTATTCACCAATTAAGGAAACATAACTGACAGACACTTATATATAAGATCATTAAAAGTCCAGTCACCCATACGTTTTCCCATACCAAAAATAAACAAAAACACAACTTACACCATCATGGATCATACTTTTCCACGTATGCTCGAGTTTTTTCCTTAGACGATAAGATTGCAATATATCTATAATACCAAGAAACAGTAGGAGACGTTCCCCACGCGCGTTCCTAGCTGGAATACCGCCTGGCCTGTAATATAAAACGATACAGGATGTATGGTGATCGTGCATCCCGTATCCTGCAGGATGCGGGACAGCGGGTTACAGCGTGAAATTGAAAACAAAATCAAGTGTCAAGACACTCGGATAGATAGAGAGAAAAGGGTCTCAACAAACAGACAAAAAATGATAGGAACAAAAGGTTCAGCTTTTTCTTTTTTTAGGTAAAAATAGACATAACTAATTTTCATTTTCTCGCTCTCTCTCCGGTAACAAGACAAATGTCGTGAAAAATTGGGCGGAAAGCAGGAAACGGAGGTAAACGTGACAGTTCTGGGTTCGATTCTCACGCGAAGTTGAGGCCCACCAACAACCAACTTTTTAAAAATATTTCTTCAATTTAGAACATATAAAAAAATATTTAAAAAAAACATATACATACGGAACATCCTCCTCCTCGTCTATTGGTTCGCTTTCAGCTTGAATACTCTCCATAGCCGTGGAATGGGCAACTAAACGCTGACGATTGATGGATCTGTTAATAAAATATTACAAAATAAGTCGAAAAACACAAAAAAAAGCTAAAATGTAATAAAGAAATAATATGAAAATTTAGTAGAGGTTTAGAAAATACAAAATATTGATAAAATTCGACTGTTTTATGTAAAAAAAATGTTATTACAACAAAAAAGAATACTTTTTTTTCTAATACATAGTGTGTACAAGAACAAATTTAATTATAATTATATCAATGATTAATAAACTATAGTTATAATAGATTACTATCGTCTCTACAAAACTAAGGTTAATAACAGATCTTAATGGTGAAAACACTATACATGAAGTTTAGTAAACTACCATGCTTTCATTTCTCAAGGCAAAAGAAAAGGAAATTAGAAATATTAACATAAAATAATAAATAAAACCTCATTATTTAGTTATATTATTAATAGTTTAGTCCACTAATAAAATTATTAAAGTGTATTTTCGAAGCTACATTTCAATATAAATAGTATATTTCTTATTTTAAATATTTTTTCTTTACCGAGGTCGTCATCATGGCGCAGCGGCACATCACTTGATGGTTGCAACCGTAGTGAGTTTAATTACCACTCGAGATAATGAATTATTTTCATTTACTCATAACAGGACAACGCGCGGCGTTGAGTTCCGCCGTTCAACATGCAGTCTCAATAATGGGACAATGCGTGAGAATCAGAGTCAGATATGTTTTAACAATTTAATTAATTATCTATATTAATGATTCTAGAAAATTCGTTAGTTTCATGCATATAGATTAGACAGACAGAATACACGATGTTAGTGCATTAGAGAGCGAGACAGACAGACAGATATATAATTTATATGGATATATATATTAAAAAAAAAGTAATTACTGCGTCCTTTTGACTTGATTCTTAAAATCCTCTTTGCTTTGCTCTAATCTGGAAAATTTTATGAAAAAAATACCATCACCATTTGTTTTTTTTTGTTTTGGAAAAAAGAAACTAATTCTAATATAATAATAAAAAGCATATTTTACACAGAATATATGTTTGTATAAAATAAAGTTTTTGCCGTGTGATTAATTCTTATAAAATACAATCTTTTGTCCTATACCATAATTTTGTGCGTATAAAAATCCCGACGTGATTCTAATAAAATTCAAAATTATTTTTCAATAAGAAAAAAAAAAAATGTAGCACTTTTATCCACCTGTCCTGGATACTTAATATCCATAATATCCATATGAAGAAAACTCATAATAAATATTTATTTTTATTAAATATTAAAATGTATCTATTTTTGTGCATAATCTAATGTCTATTTATAATTTGTGATTTTCGGTGAAATAACAACTTACCTACGCCTTCGTTGACTAAAAACAAAAGAAATAACCTACAACGTGACGTCACAATGTACACACATACATACAAAAAAATGTCCCTCAATAACTGTTGAAATCATAAAATTACCGTAAAGAAATTACTGTTTAACTGCCAAGTTTTATGATGATGAATAGGTATAACAACAGCTAGTAAATATCATTAAAATTATTTCTTTAAGTAATGAAACTCTATTAATAGATAACAAAATACACATTTTTTTAATTATTAAGTATGTAATAATCATTGAAGTAAAATATAATTTAGAAAAATATGGCAAGCCGCCATGATATGCTCACCAATCAGAACGATTATGAGACAGACTACTTAGAATTGACGTCACAAGCAACGCCATGACACTTCGAGGCGTTTTAGTGTGAATTTTAAGGTAATGAGTTAAGATGAATATATTTTAATATTAAATCTGTATTTTGCTACAGAAATATAATATACGTGGTAATTCTAATATATTTCTCCATATGGTTTCATTACGGTTTTAAACCGTCTCAAAATATGATATCATGCCTTTATTATAATAAATTATAATAATAAATTTACAATAATAAATTTCTGTTTCATAAATTAAATATATAAAGCTTACACTTACAGATTGATCTAATAAAAGCATGTTAAAAGTCGAAAGTTTCTAGTTAAAACAACTGATATTTAAGATATCTCAAGATGAGCATATTTCCGCCTATATTATAAGACCAAATCGTTCAAAAAATTATCTATAAAAATCTTATCTATATCACCTTCGGGAATTGAACAAATAACCTTATATATAGCATTAAACTAACAAAAAATCTCACGTAACAACATCGATAAATTGTAAGCGCCCGTATAAAAATTTCGTCTAAGCTTGATGAGAACGTATGGCTTAAGTCAACGTATGGCTCAGCAGTCAGGCGCGAGTTTAAATCTCACTGCTTTTAAATATTTATACGTTTTTTAAAAAAAATATTTTCTTTTCAAAATATAAATATATGTACACAGCGGCACAACGTGTGACAGTATCCGCGACGGTTGTGGTTCTGATTCCCACTCGAATGAATATTTGAGAGAGAATGAATTATTTGATATTTTCATTTCCTCGCTATTAACCAAGACAAAGCGCGGCGTTAAGCTCCACTCAACACACACAATTTCGAAAGTTCTGCTCGAAAAACGGAGTGTTTTAAAACGAGATTCCCGCTACCTACCATGAAGGAAAAAAAAATTATAATGAATATAGCTTTAAAAAAATTATAAATAATCTCACCTAGTCCTATTAAGTCCACTTTTCTTAGGTTCCCCATCTTCGTCGTCGCTTTGGCCCGAGTCGGTACGTTTTCGGGCTTCGGTTTTTTCTCTTTGAGCTTCGTCTAAGTTGTGGATGCCGACTAAAAGGGAATAATCCATGATCTGTAAATATTTAAAAGAATTTAGAGAACTTTAGTTTTTTTTTAGAATCAATAAATACATTAATAAATAAATAATAAATAGGCATACACGTGACAATAACAAGGATTGAATAATAAAAATATATTTTTAAAATGCATAAATAAAAATAAAATTTTCATATGCCTTCCTTCCTTGAATAAATAAATATTTATATAGAATAAATTACTGGAAGCTTTAATTCACAAATTTAAACGAATAAATAGACTTAAAATATTGTAAAAAAATGAAATCAGCTCCACGCTGTATCCCGCACACAGCAGTGTAGGCAGAGGGAACAAAGTGTTAAGACTCGTAGTACAACGTGTAACTGTAAAAGTGACAGTTGTGGGCTCGATTATCGTTCGGCGAATTATTTAATATTTTCACGAATTATTTAATATTTCTCGCTCTGATAACAAGAAAAATTGCGACGTCGAGTTCCGTCTCTCAACACGCAATATATTAAATATTCGGTGGTTTGTTGGGAGTATCTTACATTAGTTTCCCTCTAATTCCCCTGGTATACACGGAATGCATCGGGAACCTATCAGACAAAAGAAAATAATGAAAACCTACCTTAAAACTCTCCAAAACTCGACAATCGCGTTGCATTGTCTTTATCAAAGCTGTATACGTGTCCGCTTCTAGGAAGATGCCCTCAGTGTGTTGCTCCATGAAGTCCAGATCTTTGTAGGTCGGCGAATTCTTTTGTCTTTCTGATTTACTCGCCTGTCAGTGGAAAATGAAGTAAACATACTTATTTGGAAAACCAGACCTGGTCGGTTTCCAGGAGGCCGTTCAAAATTTTTAAACGTTTTCCAAATAAGTATTTTTTTTTCCTAAGTGTAGAATAACACTTTAAAAATGTTTAAAAATATGAAGTAAACAATTATGTTATTACACATCTTTCTTAGAAAGCAGAAAATTAATTAATTCTATAACTGTAGTGTATGGTTTTATAAACTCTTGCTTCACACATTCATTCATTTCATACAGTTACTCATTCATACATTGAAACGTGTAAACATACAAACATAATCTCGTGTGCATAATGTCATTATCACTTTAGCCACCGGTGACAGTGGACGTGTTGGTAGTCTGTCTATAGATTGCAGCCTGTGAAATACATACTTGACTAACTGAAGCTGACACTCTTAAAATTTTGCCTAAGGAAGCTGACATTGTTATTTATACATTTATAAAGCTATGGTTTAGTGGGACAGCGTCTAGCTATGCGGCGTTGAGTTCCGTCACTCACTCGTCACTGCTTAAAACTTGCAATTAGGTTTACAAATTTAAGCTCTACTAATTTTCAAATGTATTTCTACGATAATATCCTAAATAAACGACAAGTAATGGTAAACTTTCTAATTTTGTATTGTTTTTTCACGTAAAAAGGGCCCCTCAGTAGGGCCCCCAGGGATTACATTGGACGAGTGAAAGAGTTTGCAGAGACCAGAGCGATTACCGCTCTGTTCTCTCCATCTGTCCCCCTGCAAGGGATATAACGTGAAGCTAAGTAAGCTGTATGTTTTAACATTTTCGAATAGCATAAAAATGTACAAGTACATAACTATAAAAATTGATTCAGCAGGTTTACACTATAAGCCGTTATAAATATATCAACGATACCTTACAATTATAATAATATTATATTATGTATAGAATTAAATACTTTATCAATATTTTTTATACAGATTTATTTTAGAAATATATTTTAAAAAGATAAACTATTGTTATAGAATTGACACTACCAATATTTCTACATACTCTGATGATTCAAAAGTGCTTTTGAAGGCCTAAAATGAATAAATAACACCTTTTCCTACCTTCCTCTTATAAGTGGACCCTTTAAGATCGTACTTCTGGTGCAACTTGACGGAGGACGGCAACAGGTTGTTCATAGCTACGAGCCGCACATTCTTACTGTTGCACTGGTAGCAGTATAGACCGAAGAATTTTGGTAGCAATGTGCGGGGGTTCTGCAGAAAAATGATAATGATATAAATATGGAGAGTAATTCATATATAAAATAAAGAAAAAATATTAGTTAATTGGAATGAAAATTAAGAGGTTATTTATACATATGTAATTTTAGCTAGTGATTACATTTCTTCACTTCTCGCCCATTTTAAAACTTTTTTTCCACCATCCTAGCAAGTATACCCTAGAAAATATGTACATCAATACTTTATACTATTCTACTCATTGAAAAAAAAATGTTGAAGGATAGGTTCTGACTGGTAAAAGTAATAATTAAACAATTAAATAAAAGTAGATCTAATCAACTTCTCATTGTGTCAAATTTTATAAAAACACAAACTATAAATAATCAACAACAAAAAAATAAAACAGAGAAAATAGTCACTAATATATTAATTTACTCACTTGATCGAGGTTCAAGTAGTACCCAGGCAGTAGTTTCTGTAAGAACTCTCCTTCTTTATGTTGTACCGTTTTTATTATGAACTCATCATCGTTCGTCAGATAGAAAATGCTTCCGGACGCGCCGGGGTTGCTTAGCTCGCGTAACGGGGCGCTGCACATTGACATCTGAAAAAAAAAAAAAAAATTAAGCTTCTCGCTTATCTCGCATATAGGAGGGGGGTAGGACATTCCTCTGAACGGAAATTAAATCCACAATCCGCGATTTTGGCACGATTAGATTTTTAGACTAAATTTAAATGTCTCGAACGTGACATTCAAAGTCGTCAATTAAGTCAAGTCGTTGATTATTTTGTTTAATCACTTTATGGGATCTGGGATCTTATTACTTAAACTCCGCTGGCTATGTCTGTCCGGCTGTCATCAAGCTGTATGTTATGAACCGTAATGGTAAAACATTTGAATTTGTCACAGACTCTGTTGTCGCAATAACAACAGAATACTGTAAAACAGAATAAAATAAAATATTTAATGTTTCTTCCATTGAATAAACGTAATTGTTTTGCTCCTTTTTATAGACAATTGTTCGGAACTTTTCGTGCGTAAGGCCCAATCGCACTTTTTTATTTCCATGGTACAATAACCCAAAACGCGGCAAGTTGAGTTCCACAACTCAACACGCAATTGGACGTGCGGGGACCTCTAACTCTTACTTTTTCTCTCTCTCTCTCTGTTTACCCTCATCTATTGAATCATATCCTACAATGTCATGATTCTAATCCTAACGGTGATCTCAAAACATCAAACAAACAAACTAAAAGACAAGACCAAAACAGTTAACCAATCTGCAGGACAATACTCAAGAGGTACTTACTCAACAATCATGAAAACTCCCAAATAAAACAATGGACTGGCATTCGTGCGAAATAACGGCATATATTTTAAAGCGTACAGTTAATTTGAAATTAATGCTGGAGGTCAAGATATCTTTTTTTTAGGTTCACGCTGTATCCCACGTATAGCAGAGTTGGCAGCAGAGTAGGCAGAAGAGGCCTAGTGTTAAGACACTCCGCTCCCCATTTTTAAGACACGACTGGCTTTTTTTGTCTTATTATGATTAAAAAACCAGACAAGCGAGAGTTGGGCTTACCCACTAAGGGTTCCGTACAGAAATTGGAGGTCTCGAACTTTTTCTAAAAGCTTAGCTTAGCCAGAGCATATTCATAGCGGCTTTAATACCAAATGTCCTCTTTCTAAGGCTATTATTTTTAGGATTTAACCACAAATCTATAATTTTCAGATTTTTACTATGTACTGCTTGTAGATGCTGGGTGTCACATTTTATAATTCTAGGTCAAAATTCATAGAATACTATATAATATAGAGTCGGCTCTATGATATGTTATGATATTTTGATTTTCTTTATAGTGGTCGAAATATGCGTTTTTTTTTGCGAATAACAACAACAAAATGATCTTATTAGGGTTCCTTTTTTCCTTAAAAGGTACGGAACGCTAAAACGGGTGAAAAGTGAAGAACCAAATAACTTGTTAAGGTAAGCTATTACATCCTAGCTAGGTTAATGCATATGGACGTATAAACTAAAATGTTCTAGAGGAAGTCTGGCCTCCATTGGTCGCTTGGAAGCAATATAAATCTTAACATGAAATATTTAATAGTGTAGCGCAAGTCTACATACCGCCCTTCCTACCGTCTAGCATAAATATTTTTAATTTAGTTTTTTTTTACCTTATGTAATTTATCAAATTATTTTTTGGAGCCTCAATTTTTTGTTCTGGGCATCAGTCATGACCTACTTGACCTCCTCTTCTTCCTCTTCCTACGTTTACATATATTACACATAACTAAACGGCGACAACAACCAATTCTTCTATAGCCCAACGTGGTTTCCTATACCTATTCCATACATTACATTCCACATAAAGAAAAAAAAATGCGATACAAATATAAAACCTTCATAAGCCTAAACATATTTTCTATAATACGCTACCATCATATTACGTAAAACAGAATACGATAACGATTACACCACGCAAATCACATTATCATTAAATATACGTATTTATGGCTTCGAACAGTTTAAATAGAAAATTAGTTAAAAACAGGCTTTACTCTAATTACGACTATCAACTGCATGACGTAAGGATGATAACAAAATTGAATTGGATAAATAAAAAAAACAATTTTGAGGCAGCAACAGTTGTGGCTTCAATCAGCTTTCGAGGGAACGAATTATTATTTATTAAAATTTACATATTTCTTCGCTCTGGCCGCGAGAGGTCAAACGTAGCATTAAATTCCACCGTTCAATACGCAATGGCGCAAGTGAGGAGCGGAGTGTCTTAACACTAGGCTCCTTTTGCCTACCCTGCTTCACCCTGTGGGATACAGCGTAAAGTTAGAAAAAAAATCTGTATGTCTGATTATGATACAAAAATTGTTTCACGGTTTAAACAATTCGTAAAGTAAGACAGTCAGAGCGAAACTAGTATCAACACACTCCGTTCTCCGTTTCAGACGGAAATTCAAAAAAAAATCCGTGAAACCAAACTAAGAAAATATCTTAATTACAAAATGTTTAAAATCTCACTTATGAGATTTAAACCTTCAACCACCGACCTAAAACATCTAGATACACCAACCTAGACCACAGTGGCTTCAGCAGATTCACAACATCGACTAATACTATCTTGACTTCAGGACAGTCGTGGTGCAGGGGCACAAAGTGTGACAGTAAAACCGACTGGTTGTGGGTTCGATCCCCACTCGAGGAGATGAAATATTTACTTAAATTTATATTTCCATTTCTTCGCTCTGGTGTCGAGGCAAAGCGCGGCGTTGACTTCTGCTACTTAACACGCAATGCCTCCAGAATTTGGCAGGAAGTGGGGAACAGTAGGTTCCCTCTACCTAACCTGCTGTGTGCGGGATACAGCGTGAATCAGATTTATTTTTTTATTTATTCACTAATACTCTGCATACCGTACATAGTACGTACCTTCTCAAAATAAATGAACACTTTCACTTTATAAAATAATAATATTACCATCGCACTATAATTTAATCATTAGAAATCACCGTGCCCGTATGCAAATGGAGTTTTTAATTGCTTTGCAAAAATATAACGTTAAAAGCATATATTATGTGATATAAAAGACATTATAAAATATAAAAATTGTTTTTGAAAGCCGCTGTAAAATAAAAATTCTGTGAATGTTGAATTTTTATTTTACAGCTTCACGTTTTTTCCTACAAATTGGGGCCGTCGTGGCGTATGTGCACGAGACGGTTGTGGGTCCGATTCCTACTTGGGGAAATGAAATATTTAATATTTCCATTTCCTCTAGCTAGGCAAAGTGCGGCGTTGAGTTCCGCCCCTCAGCACGCAATGCCTTGAGAATATCGCGAAAAGTGGGTAATGTAAATCTTAATGGGGACGGACTGTCTCATTGCTAGGCGCCCAGGTTCCCTTTATTTGTTTCCTGCTACGAATTATTTTATTTTATTTACATATTTTGAAATTTGCGTACTGGATAGTGGAACCCAACACTAACTAATAGCTTTCGTGTTCTAATAACATCATCATTTTAAAGATAATATCTGTACATTGAAAACTAAAGTTACAGTCAACTAAGTAAAACAGTTGTTTTATAGCAATTTAGTCGAACAAAATACTTTATATTGATATAACTTTTTTAGTTATGATCTAGGTTAAATAAAATATACAGTAAATATAAAGGGAAGTTTACGAAAACACAACAAAGGCATTTTAATCGCTTAAGGCGTTTCTGAGATTAGCACCCACAAATGCACACATACAAAAAATGTATAAAACATCAACATCAACGTCTACCGAATCCTATAAGATAAGCACAACTTAGTAATAAGTTACTTATTTCATCAATAATAGTAAATTTATGGAACAGAGAAAACTTTTTTGAACCGTATTCGAACCCGTATCTATAGATTTCAATACCCAATTTACATACCCAATTTACATAAATATATGAAAAAAAAAAACCAATACAAAATGAACTTACAAGGAAATCATCCGGCTGTATTCCAAACAGGTCTCTAAAGTACCTGAAGGCTATGGGCGCGTACGTTTTGAACTTGAACTCGGAGTAGTGATGCGCGGGCGTGTGGTTCGAGCCTTCGGACGGAAAGTTGGTAGTCTCCACCGTCATGAAGTCCTGCATGAGAAGATCTCTCTCCGGCTTGGATGCTAGACCACCAATCGCGTGTTGGATACCTAGAAAAGAAGCGTTTGTTTTTCTTAATAATGTATTTAGTATGTAATGCCCAATTGTTTTTATTTTTCTAGAATACTAAGATAATACGCGGCGTTAGGTTCCGCAACACAACGTACAATGGCTCAAAATTGGGCCGAATGTAAAACATTTTTCTATTTTCTTTGTTATAGTTACTAATGCGGGATGAAATAAGAAAAAAGACAAAATCATTTGACAAAGTCAAAGTGTTAAACAACACCAAATGCACACATAAAAAAATATTATAACAATGAAATATTAAAAAACTAAATCCCCAAAAATACATTATTAACAATATATCTATTCAAAAAAAGATGGAGTCTTAGGGGAATGACAAATATGTCACTATATTAAATATGAAATTCACTAGATGTTACCCTTGGGGAGAAGCGAATACCTAAAAAAGAAATATCACACAGCCTTCGCGAATTGAGCAGCGCTTACGTGAGAACTAAAAGTAACGACTCAATAATAAAAAGGCAAATATAAAGAAAACTAGCGGACCCGGACGCGGCTTCGCCCGCTTAAACTTTACGAATGCTTATAGATATATTTAGGAAATTGTTTGTGAAAATATGTAACTAATTTAAATTAAAAAAAAATAAGTAAACGTAACCATAGTAAAATATTAATAAAAAACTAAACAAAACCAGCTACATTATTAATAATTTTATCTCTTTCTGTCTTTCTATTTCCCCGAGCTAATATCCAGAATAACTGAACTAATTTTTATTGGACTTTCAGTGATCGATTTTACTGA
>DWQW01007628.1:0-14776 GCA_018249695.1 Heliconius erato demophoon | reverse complement strand
CAACCAAAAAATCTTTGTATTTACTTGATATTTCTTTCAAGATCGTTCTTTATCTCTGTGTTGAATTAATTACGACTTCTTTCAAATGACGATAACTTTTTTTTAATAAACCGATTTTGATGAACTACACTTTAGTAGTTAAGTCGAGTTAAAACAAAGCAATTGGTGAAATTTTCAAGTAAATCGGTTCAGTACTTTAAAAGAAAAATGCGGACAAAAATATGTCGACAGACAGACAGACAGACAGACAAGAAATTAAAAAAAAATCTTTTTGCTTTTTATTATTCTTTTTAAGTGTCCCTCTATCCATTTCAGTCAAAATTAATAAATGTACAGACAAAATATTTCTACTGTCTTATTATATATAGAGATTTTTGGGTATTTAGTTGGGTACTTGTTTATTACAGATAGTTTATGAATCCGACATAAGCATACAGAGGAAATCTAAAGTCAAGACATGACTCCACTCCTACCGTCCTATTTTACAGACATTGTTTGTTAAGTGGCGGAATTCTACGCAGCACTTTATCTCGTTACTGGAGTTAGAAAATTGAAATAATTATTTCCTCCTAGTGAGAGTTCAACTTACAATTCCCTAGGTCCCTTCTGCCTATTATGCAGTAGACTATGCAGTAGAATGCGTAAAGTTGCTTATTATTAATATTACTAATATTTTATGTATTTTTGCTTATTATTAATATTTTTAATATTACTAATATATTAATGTTATTGGTAAGTAAAAGAGAAAAGGAAACATTCGTCATCATTATCAGCGAGGGTGCGAAAATAAAAAGAATCTGTTGATTCCATTAACTTGATGGAACTTTACGGTTTCAAAATATTTGCTTTTGTGATAATATTTCTTCATGTTTTCAGCGTCATGGTTGACTATGCGGGTAGGTTTTCGTATAAAATATTTGTTATATACATTTTAATTCGGCCGCCACCCTACACGCAATGCCTCATAATTCTGCGCAAACTGTGGACCGGAAGTGGCTTAATGGTAGGTACCTGGGAACCCAAGGTTAAAACACTCCATTGTTTTAACCTTGGGTTCCCAGGTTCCTATTGCCTACTCTGCATTTGCGAGATACAGCCTATAGTTAAAAAAAATGTTATAGCGTAGTCGTCATTTGCTGTCGCCATTTGCCATGGTTCTTGCTTGCCCAGATTGTTTTGATTGAAGGTTATTTGCTATCTTAAAAAGATTATAGTTTAGGTGTCTATGATAACTTTGGATATTTAGGCATGTTTCGCCGTTTTGATGGTCGTCATAGTCGAGCTAGCGGGTGGCGATGAAGTCAAGCTACAGCTATGGTCGAGTGCAGTTAAGTATAGGTATATGTATATACTTATTAAGAAAACGTATAAAACGTTTTACGTAGCGGGAATTTTGTTATACATTTTCTTAAAAACATGACACTTTAAAAATATTAACACTAAAAATATACACTTTAAGGTATATGCATTAATTGTGAATTGAAATTATGGATAAGTGGGTCTGGTTAAGCAAATCGCCAATTACTTATGTATATTATCGTTAGGAAAAGAAAAGAATAGGGAGACGTTCCTTTTCCTGTTGATGATTTTTTCATCTATACATCAATATATATATATATATTGTATACATTACCAATATAAACTTCAAAAATATATGAATTTAAACCTGTTGTCAGCGCTCTATGACAGACGTCTATAAAATATAGTATTAATAATATTAATTTTCTTTCTTTACTATCAAAGTTTATGTACTGCATAGAACAGAGTATGCTTAAATCTTTACTCCATTCCTTGTAAAGGGATCAGAATTTTAGGAATAGTCTAAATATATGAGGCGGAAAATGTAACTTGAAGTGTCCATGTGATAAGCAATTTGCTTTCATCGGGTTATAGTTTATACAACGGTAAATTATATTTTTAGCTTTATATAATATTAATTATATTATGTACTTATATATGGGTTTGGCTTATATAAAAGTTTCCTAAGTCTGAATAATAGATCATAAATCCACTACAGCTCTAATCGTGAATATTGCTTTGCTCAGAACAGAGAAGTGCAGTATTATGGCTTAAATCGATCGTTTGAAGGATTACTTTCAATAGATCTCTAGCGCACCTGAATGGTTGTTATCTTATATTATACTAACTAGTATAATTTCAGACTATATAGATGTGAAATGGTATGTGGTATTGCAATAAAGGGATAAGGAAACTTACCCTAATAGAGGAATGGATAAAATTTAATTTATACATAAAAATCGGCATATACCAAAAATTTGTAAATTATGGAAAACCTCCATAGAATCTCGATATTATAGAACGGATTTATTATGGTAAGTTTGAATGAACAGAAACTAGGGATCACCTCATCGCGTATCACAGAAAAGGAACTCAAGTCTAGGTTTAGAGGCCCTCCCATTGAAACGCCCCATTTAATACTTTAAAATTTGTAGAGTAAAATAGTTGAGAGAAAAATATAATAAAATAAAATACATCTTTAACTGGAACTATCATAAGAAAACGTGGGATTGCTATAGCGTACCTTCATTTAGTATGTTATAATAAAATAATTGATTGCACAACAACACCAGGCGGTGTTATCACTGAGAGAAATATACTCCACGCACCTTAGACTTAGGAATATTTATAGGAATATTTACAAACTATAAAGGTTATGTAGAGTTAATGCATAGTAATTAATTAATTATTACTTATTGTAAAAATTATATAACTTATAGCCTGCTTCTTCATTTACTTACACCACAAAACGTAAAATCTCTTTTTCCATTGGAATATTGGGAGATCCTCTCGTAGCTCATAATAAAATAATTATAGGTGTTGTATGCGGGCGAACCCGAGTGGGCAGATGGTTATTTCATATTTTAATTTCTTTTCTTCCCTCTGGTGACAAGATAAAGTCCGGCGTTAAGTTCCGCTACTCGACACGCAATGCATCCATAATTCGGCGAAAATTGGAGAACGGAGCGTTTTAGCATTAGGTTCCCTCTGCCGACTCTGCTGTGCAGCATGAAGTTATAAAATTGCAGCATGAGAAAAAAATGTCAAAAAAATGTTATTTTGAGATTCGTCTTTTAATTTATATTTATGTACAGCTGCGTGAGGAGACATTATTCTCATATGTGACTAATAAATTATGACAAAATGAAACCTTTGGATAACGAGTTTTTGAAGTACAAAGCTGTATACAAACAACGATACAAAAATGATATGTGGAAAAAACTCATGTATTTTTAATTAGGCCAAAATGTTTGGGAAAATAATACTTGGTTTTCGAAGGTTATGTGGAAAAGTATAAAGAAACCAGTTGTCAGATGTTCTTTTACATTCTATGTTATTTTGTAAGATATTTTGTATTCGGTGGCGAAATATAACGCGAATATGGCGAAATATAAAAATATATATATGTGACCAGATTGAGTTTGAATCCATAATTATATTCTTATTAATATTTTTCTAGCTTCCCGTGAATAGCAAGGTAGGAAGAAGGAACCTTGTGTTGAGAGTTAAGTAAGTCACTTTGCTCTCCGCTTTTGGCTCAATTTCCGAAGCATTGCATGTTGAGTGGCGGAAATCAACGCCACGCTTTGTCTTAATATCTAAGCGAGGAAATGAAAATAATGTATTGCCTTGAGTCTCAATGCAAGCCACAGCTTTCACTATATCGATGTGCCACAATTTTTTTTAAATACAAAAATGCCCTCTCGAGGAAATGAAATATTTATTATTTTTATTTTTTCGCTGGTGTCTTGGGAAACCGCAGCATTGAGTTTCGCCGCTCGACTCGCAATGCGTTCAGAATTCAGGTGATAATGGGAAATAGTGTATCTTAATACTAGGCTCTCTGCTTACCCTGCAGATGCGGGATACAGCGTGAAGCTGAAAAAAAAAGAAATGTATAAAAAAGACACAAAACCATATGCAACCACAGTTTATCATCATCTCATAGTAGTGGACGTGAACGCAAATCACGGCGTCCACCACTCAACGATAAACGTACCATTACCGAGATTAATAGCGAACGATATCAGTATTTGTTGAAAATACTCGAAATATGCAACTATTTTTTCCGCTCCGTTCTCTCTGACTACCCCGATAGGGATAAAGCGTAAAGGTAGTTATAGTTATACTATTATATTTGAAAAGTAACATTCTAAAGATATTCCAGTTGATCTGGATAACTTTTGACAGATACGGGCGATATTTTACACTATATCTTGCAAGAGTATTTTTGTTTTATTAGTGCCTAATATATAGATATTCACTTTATGTGAAAATACATTGGTATAGAAGAAAATATGAATTTTATAAAAATAAAAAAAAAGTCCTAAAATCAAATCCACAGTTAGATGCCGTACCACTGCACCACGAGAATCTTATACATGTGATAAAAATGAATTTTAAGTAGTTAGGGTGTTGACTTCCGCTGCTCAACAGACTGCCACCAGCTGCTACTGCCACCGCTGCCACCAGAATTCGACAAAAAATGTCTTTGTAGGAACGGAGTGTCTTAAAACTGGGCTATATGTGGTATACAGCAAAAAGAAAAGTTTTGCATTAAGGAAAAAAGTAGTATTAAGGCAACACTTTTGCTTTGGTTGCTTTACGATATGCTATTTATTTTTGCACGTGTGTTTTCAAGGTGAGTACAGAGTACGTGTCTGTTTGAAGGTCGCAGGTCTATAGCGGGAATATTGTGGAAGCTTTGTTTTTACGATTCGTAGGTACTTTTTATGTATTTCTTTTCAACTTGTATAAATGAAGTTTATTTTTAAATTAATTTCGGACTTATATCTAACTTAGCTAGCTAGTAAAAATAATATTTATTATAAATTGAGTATTTGGTTGTTTATTTGGTTATTAACAACAGTACAGTTTTGGATGAAATTTGATGTTTGGTATAGATACAGATAATGTTTTGCTTTGATTAACAATATACATATGTTTAACATTGTTAACGTGTCATTCCAAACTTAGGAAAGAAAAACACTTTTCAGAAACATATGAAAATTTACATAAGCTGCAACAAGCATATAAGAATTTCGTCCCAGCTTAATAAGAACGTACGGCTTAGCGGTAAAAACGCTTGGAGGCTTTTATTTAAGATATTTTTCCATATTATAAATAATATGATCATTCTAAATAAACGGCGTTGAGTTCTGCCACTCAACAGGCAATGCCTCCAGAATTCGGCAGAAAGTGGGGAACGGAGTGTCTTAACACTAGGTTCCGTCTGCCGACCCTGTTGTGTGCGGGATACAGCGTGAAGCTGATTTATTTATTTTATTTAAATATTGTAAATATATAATTTATTAATATATGTGAAAATAATCCAATTTGGTTTGAGAAATTCTTAATTGCATGGAAAAAAATAATATTCTGTGGAACGTTCAAATTAAAAAATAAATAGGTTTACAGAGTCTGTTTGGATAATATAATTCTTAATTATATATAAAAAAAAATCTGCAGAATTCACTTCAATCTGTATAAGAAAAATAAAAATATTAACATTTTATTTTGTTACCACCACGCGCAGTTCAGCGTCTATGAGCCGCGTCTCAAGTCCACTAAGCTGATAAAATGGCAGACGCGATTTCCCGCTTCGTCGCGTCCGACGTAGACACTGTGTGACACTTGACGACCATAATATGCCATTTTTTATTATTTTATTTTATAATCTTTGGATATTTTTATGAAAATAGTTAGAAGGATTTGTGTACTCTTCGTTGAATAATCGATTTT
Organism: Heliconius erato demophoon; assembly: GCA_018249695.1. Taxonomy (NCBI): domain Eukaryota; kingdom Metazoa; phylum Arthropoda; class Insecta; order Lepidoptera; family Nymphalidae; genus Heliconius; species Heliconius erato. The sequence continues at coordinate 9,016 of DWQW01007628.1, read as the reverse complement.
TATATCAATAGGTTAGTGTAATACAAAACTAACGTCTTGATAAATAAAATGATTAGAAAATATTTTAAGTTCGTCATGGCGGAGGTGCACAAGCGTGCGACTGTAAACGTGCAGTTGTGGGTTGCTGGAATGAAATCAGCTTCACGCTGTATCCCGCACACAGCAGGGTAGGCAGAAGGAACCTAGTGTTAACACACTCCGTTCTCCACTTTCTGCCGAATTCTGGAGGCATTGCGTGTTGAGTGGCAAAACTCAACGCCGCGCTCAACCTCGACACCAGAGCGAAGATATGGAAATATAAATTTAAGTAAATATTTCATCTCCTCGAGTGGGGGTCGAACCCACAACCAGTCGGTTTTACAGTCACACCTCGTGCCGCTGCGCCACGACTGGCCTCCTGAAATGAAATATTTAATATTTTCAATTCCCTACTCTGGTACCGAGGAAAAGCGCAACATTGAGTTTCGCTACTCAACTCTTGATTTAAGCTGTATCCAGCGTATAGCAAGCGTGGCCGTAAAAATAGAGGGTCCGTGTCCACCCCAGAATAGTTTTGTGACCAACCAAAAAAAAATATAACTAAAAAAGTCTAGGCCGCTTATGGAAAATATAGATGTATAAATAATGGAAAATATAGATATGTACATAAATTAGATATGCCAATGATAGCAGGGTAGACGAAGATAATCTAGCATTAAGACATTCCGTAACGTACCTAGGTACTAACAACCGAGTCGAGAAGGAACCCACAACTATCCTCTTTACATTCTGCGCCACGCAACCACATTTATGAACCTAAGTTTTATTATTAGAATATAAAAAAAACACCTAAATGTATTTTTCCAACTACATACATTCGTCAAGTTTTATCGAGTCTCATAAACGCGTGATGTCCTTGTTCATTCTGAGTTAAGTTTATGTTTGCAAATGACTTAACTTTGTTATACCCTTAATTATTATAGTAAACTATAATCTGTATAGTTTTTAATTAAAATCATGATAAGATTCACCTCGTCGAGGTCAAAAGAAAACAGGTTGAGGGTTCGATTCCCACCTGAGGAAATGAAATATTTAATATTTTCATTTCCTTGCTCTGGTAACGAGGCTAAGCGTAGCATTGAGTTCCGTTACTCAGCCCGTAAAGCTTAAAATGAATTCGGCAAAAAGTAGGAGAGGAAGTATGAACGAAGTATCTTAACACTAGGCTCCCAGGTTCCCTCTTCCTACCCTGCTATGAGCAGTTTACGGCATAAACCTAAAAACAATCAAACGTCTACAAAGCTTATTAAGAAAGACATAACTAAAAGCTTACTTTAAATTTTCACACAAAACACACAAGTACTCAACTAAATTACCGTCTTAGGTACCCACATCGTAGGAACAGATACTAATTAACATAATAAACTTATCTCCAATTAATTACTTTGGGAATTTTCGTTTTATATAAAGACATTACAAGACCGCAGAGTCTTACGAGGCGCGCGAGACCGCACACGTCCGCGGCGTGAAATTGAATTACCCACAAACAAAATAAATGGGTTTAGGGTTGTGCTGACAATTTACTTAAAGTAATAAGAAACATACTCAACACGCAATGCCTCCAGAATTCGGCAGAAAGTGGGGAACGGAGTGTCTTAACATTAGGTTCCCTCTGCCTACCCTGCTGTGTGCGGGATACAGCGTGAAGCTGAAAAAGGAAATAAAAACATTATACTTTAACTTTAATAACAGATTGATGAACAATTTTAGTTCCGGTTGTAGATATTTATATATTTAATAATGTAACATGTATAGTTATGTGTAATTTTGCTGAGAGTTTAAATAAATTAAGAAATTTAAAGATGTATAGTAGATTACTTATAGTCCAAGTGTACAAAAGCAAAAGTATAACACAACCATAATGAAATATTTGTTATTAACAACTTAAAGTTTTTTCCTTAACTTCTACTACATGTAGATACTACGTGCCAAATTTCGTAATTCTAGGTTGACCGAAAGTATCCGATTAATTTTGATTATTTTTATAGTGTTACACGTTTTCTACTATTGAATTTATTATTGTGTTTGTATTGCTATTATTTTTTAGAGTTTAAATACAAATGTATAGTTTTTAGATGTTTTCCTGAACTGGTACTACTTGTAAATACTAGCTGCCAAATTTCATAATTCTAGGCCAATCAGAAGTATCCCATGAATTTTGATTCTCATGATAGTTTCGAGAAACGCGTTTTTTGCAATATAAACCATATCTTTTTTTTTAGAAAATATAGATTTTTTTTAGAAACTTATGGGTTCGCAGATTTGAGTATATGGTTTGAATTTTAACTCGATAACTAAAAGAGTTTCTTAGATAAAGGCTCTTGACAGACAGACGGACGGACAACAAAGTGATCTTATAAGGGTTCCTTTTTTTCTTAAAATGTACGGAACCCTTAAAAGAATAACTATGATATATACACGATTAATTTAATTAAAAAGTTTAATTTAAAATGTATAAAAATTAAAAAAAGAACTAAGATATTAAACGACTTAACTTAGCTAGTTTGTATAGCAATAAGCACTGTTGACATTATATCTAACACGCCGACGTGACACAATCTCTACCTGGTTTGTTTTCCTTCGAAAAAAATACCTAAAATGGAACCCTTTTCCATACAGTTCCCAACTGTCAGCGTCTTCCGGTCCTTATCACCGGAGTCAATCTCGAGAGCACGGATACACAATAAATGCGACGTTTTAGATATTTCCCATCTGAATTCGCGACGCCTGTACAATGACTGTGTACCTACAGCTGGTTCTATTTTTATTTATTTGAAAATTATGATATTATTTCTTGATTTTGACTTTTATTGTGATAGAAATAGGTGAGTGTATGTAGGTTTTTGATGGATAGATGTCATAAAGAAGTTGTAGCTATAACACGTTTTTATGAGGTCGACTTTTAGTTATAAGCGTGTAGATAATATAAATAAAAAGTCACTTTATATTACACAGTTTATTATTTAAAGGTCCACAATTTACACACTTAAATACTATAGTTTAGAAGGCACGAAATAAGAGAAAAAGTCAAGACACAAGCACAGTAGAAAGCAATTACAGTCACAGAATATAGAAAACAAGTAAGAAGGAGAAATTGTAAGAAAAAGCACAGAATATCTAGTTCACGTGGCGATAGTGACAAGCAAGCGGGAGACATGCGCTTCGCGTCGGATCAAGCTTACGACTGGCTTTGACCTCTGCGTGAGCGCATGTGTCGTCTTTAATAAATAGGGATGTTAATGAGTCGATATTACATATTAGATATAATTTTATAATTCGATATGTTTTATTAAATTAGTGTTGGCATGTTTTTATGTAAAATGTAAGCCACAGACTTGTATTAGAATGTATGTGGTGTAGAATCTTAGAAACTGAATCTTTTAATAATTGTATCATCATGAAATTTGGCCATGAATGAGGGCAGTCGTGATTCAAGGGCGCAAGCGTGTGACTGTAAACGCGACAGGTTGTGAATTTGATTTCGAGGAAATAAAATATTTAATATTTTCATTTCTTTGCTCTGGTGTCGAGCGCAATGCCTCCAGAGTACGGAGGAAAATGAAAAACGGAGTGTCTTAACACTAGGTTCCATCTGCCTATCCTATCCAGTTATATGTGTTTAGATGAAAATATGATAATATGGTAATATCGATGATGGAGCCAAGACCTGAAGTGTACAACTTTTAGAAACTTACTAGAAAACTGCTTTAGTTTAGGCTTATAAAACTTCCAGTTCCGAGCATATCCTATAAACCCGATAAATATTCTAAAGTTAAATAGAGGAAATAATGAATATACGTGAAAAATAAGTCGTTTCATACAATTTTCATATAAAAAATAACGTAACATTAAGCCAAGTACAAATACTAATTTATTAAAATGAGTTGGTAAATTGGTGGTTTAGTTTAGTTGTTTTTTTGCGATGTTTTTATAGTTTCACGCTGTTACCCGCTTATAGTTGGGTAGGCGAAAGGTGTTTTAAGATACTTCATTCTCCACTTTACGTCCAATTTTTCGTGATATTGAGTGTTAAGTCGCGGAACTCAACACCACGTTTTGTCTTGTTACCAGAACGGGAAAATTAAGATGATTCATTCCCCCGAAATTAACACTAAAGAAATAACGAAATTCTTAAGAATGGTGACGCATCGTGGCGGTTTGGGATAGCACCTTCAACTCAGTTTTATGTAATTCACTTAAAACGACATTGCATATTGAATGGCCTAACAGTTTTTCTTAATTTAGATTGGAAAATATTTTTACTGATTTTTTCCCACTTGGATTCGAATTCAAAACCACTGCTACTTCCCGGACTTACATCACATTCGTCAATATCAACATCTATACACCGATATAATATAATATATGTACATATGACACTCCGAACGCAGATAGCGAGCGGCGCCGCGTTATTTATGTATTGAAATATAATCGCGTGTGATTAACTGCGGAACCCCGGAGTGATACAATATACACAAATCATTCGATCAGTTTTATATATAACGGGGCGGTAGCGGCGCCAAAACGATATAAAGAGATAGCTGTGTGGAGGAATTGACAATTGTTAATTATTATTTGAAAATATTTATACAGAGTGTTTTTGTTAGCACCACTTTAAATGAATTTTAACTCTAAAAGCCTAATATAAAAAAATATAATAAAAGCCTAATATATTTTTTAATAAAACGCCATTTGTCTAGAACGGCGCACGCACTCATAAACCTATAAAAGGGAAAATTTACTCTCTTCATACGAGAAGGTAAGAGGGGTAGAGGAAGACCTCGATTGACCATTGAAAACACAGTATCAAAGATACTGGAGAGGAGGGTCATGTAAAAAACATGAGGACCCCTCAGAAGGCACGTAAGAAGAAGTTGATAACAGAGACACGTATAGACCATAGCGTTTAACACTTCATTCTCTATCCTATCTATCCCGCTAGGGATACAACGTGAAGCAAATAAGTAAATAAGTTCATACAAGAAAAACTATCGTCTAATTTCATGAACACACCCCAAATTATAATCGAAAACAACAACATTTTATTCTTAAAAAAAATCACATTCAACATCAAAAACTGGGATAATGCGCCTTTATAAAGTTTTAATGAACTGTTCCGCGCGACGCCTTTTATTGCTGTAAATAAGACGCAAACGGTCATTATTTAGTGTAGTGGCGCACATTAGGGACGGTGGATGATTTGAGGCCTATCGCAGTCACGGCTGGCTGGTCAGGTGTGTTGGGGATGGCCAGCCCTTGGTATGGGGTATGGGGTGTATATAATGAATGTCGTGGCGCAGGAATGTAAGCGTGTAACTGTAAGCGCGACAGGTTGTGGGTTCCCATTAGGGGAAACTTACCCTGTTATGTGCGGTATTTTTTTTTTCATGCCGTAAAATATAAAAATAAAAAATAAAAACAATTTGTTGAAAAAATAAAAACAAGTATTTATTGTTGTCTTGAATATATAGAATAATTTTAAATCATATATAACACTTAAATAAAACTGAAATAATTATTTATCTAACACCATTTTTTAAATATTTCTTAATAGACAATATTATAAGCTAAATTACTATTTAACCAAAAATAAATCTTGTGTGAACTTAATAAGGTATATTTTAGCAAAAGCAAAACGACAAAGAGCGAAAAGCCTAAATGACGGAACGAGGGACGTGTATGTTTATTGTTGTGTGATTCTGTGAAAAGCTCAATTTTATCAAATACCAATTTTGTGTAAATAGGTTGATGTCGATATTTGGCTGGGACGACTCTCCGAAAAATCTTTGCTTCATATAGTGATACATTTTTTATATTTATATTCTTCTATAAGCTTCTTGTTTTTTTCCTGGCAGCAGGCAGGCAGGGAGACAGAGAGATTCTAATGTCAAGAAATTCTATTTCAACGCTTTCGCTTTTGGGTTGTACTTAATATCGTATAGTTTGCGTGCCCTTATTAATAATGTAGGATGTGGAGATTGATCATCTTTAAACTATTTCATTCATGAATTAATTATTTTTTGTAATGATATCGATGAGACCAGTCGTGGCGCAATAAAACACTTATTTTGTGGCAATTTTGTCGCATGCAATACTTTATAATGATATAACTGTTTTATTTATGAATCAATTTAAATATAATTAACACTAAATGCCAGAGAAAGCTTGCGTAAATATAAGAGGTTTTTTTTTTTAATTAGTTAAGCCATTTCTGAGATTAGAGTGCACAAACGCACAAACAGAAAAAGTAAATAAAAATCATTGTTTTGGGTTCTATTACATTAATAAATGTCCTTAATAATGGATTTTCTCATATTATTTCTCCCATGTACAGATAACTATTACATAAATTCAAAGCGAAATTGGCAATTTCAAATTCTTATCACCGAAATTAACGAGGAATTCCAATTGAGTTTTTAAAAGAGAACACGCGTTCTATGGGGTAATCTAATAGTCTGTGCACTGTACGGCTAGACCCAAAAAATATGTTAAATGTATTGCTGAATAATCTGAAGTGAAAAAATCTTGATAGGAATAAAGGTTAGAATTACTAAATAATTAAATTACTAAAATATATTACTAAAATTATATTTTTTTTATGTTCACGCTTTATCGTCAGGAACCTGGGGACCTAGTGTTAGGACTTTTCGTTTCCATTAAGACACTTCCATTCCCTCCATTCAGCCGAATTCAGCAATTATTGTGTGTTGAGTGGCGTAACGCAACTTTTTCATTTCTTTTCAACCATGCCGCCTCCTGCGCCACGACTGACCTCAATGTTGGTATAGATCAGGGGTCCTCAATCTTTTCTTGATCAGGGACCACTTTTATAGAATTCTTGTTAGCAAGTGTTAAAAATCGGAAGCGGGTAACGTTTTTAAAGAAACACGTTAAAACACACATCGTCTATATGATTCTAAACTATTTTGAAAGAGATACTATGTAATTGCAATAGGTGATATGTATCACCTACTAACAATACTTCACACTAGTTTCCTTCCAACAGGGGCCGTCACTTACAAGCGAGTGCCCCCGACTGACACAATTCCACTGCTTTTATAGTTATTTTCCACCTAAATCTACCCTCTTTTACACGAGTACGCTAACACAAGGACCACAATGTAGGTATAATGAAAATAAATTAATAATTAAACAAAAAATAATAATTTTAAAGTCAAAAGTTTTAAAAAAAATCATACATTTTGTATGATGGGGTGTATCATTTTTTAAGTAAATATGAAAAATCAATGAATTTCAAAGAATATTAGTAATTTAAATTTACTAATAATGTATAATGTCAAAATATTTTATGTTTTACTGAGGAAACAACTTAACTGTAGGCAGACTTTGCTCAAACACCATTTTTAAATCATTCGCGGACCATATTTTAACTGCTGCGGACCACTACTGATCCACGGACCACTGGTTGGGAACCGGTATAGATAATGCAATAGCTAAATCTACCCTACATTTAGACATACGAATAATTAAACTACAAAACACGAACAAAATAAACACAAAACAGAACTACTTAAAATTATAAGAGCATAATAATTAGTGAAATTTCCAACATTAAATGCAGTCTTGATAATGCGAAGCCAACTAAAGCAACCATTTACATATTTCCAAGACGACAGAAGTCCATTCACAAATTGTAATAAAATTATGTTTTGTTCTCGTTCAAACTTTTGGCTGGAACTTAAATCGCTGAGGTACGCTTTAAACTTGTATTTAATTCACGTTAAAATTGTAAACTTTATTGAGTCAAAGTTTTGTTTTGTAAAGTTAAGGGACGTTTGATATTTCATATAGAATTATAATTCAATCACTTTTTGCCCGTTTAGGGACGTGTTCGAATAGAGTTGTAAAAGCTACCGTGATTTGATTAATTAGAACTGGGGAAGGAATAATAATATTTTAGATGTATACTATATACACGATAATACCGGCTTTTGGGCGTCAATTGCTTTTCTTTCTCTTTTGTTTTTCCTATTGAATTGTGCACATTAAATGGTAAAAAGAACTGATGGCAATGGACAGGGGAAAGAGATATGCCGATTCCTTTTTGAGCTCCTTTTTTCTTACCTACCCTGTTAAAGATAAAGTGAAAGTAAAAATTGCTTTTTTAACATATAAGTAGTTTCTTAGTATTTTATGCTTGCATCACATTTAAATTTAAGTTTTATTTTATCAAATTTATAATATCATTATTTTATTATCACCACTATTATATGAACCAGGACTTAAAAGAAAAACAAATCGACTACAGACAAAGCCCGGATTATCCGTTAGTCCTTTATAGGCTACAACTAATAAAGAATAAAACTACTTTTGTAGAAACCATTTCGTTAGTCAAACGTGGCGTTATAGACACCGGACGAGGGTAGACGGCTCATTTACTGCTTCGAATGATGTCTATCGTAGTAATAAATAGTTGTTTAGGTTCATGATCATGATATTGGTAGAAAGAAGGGTGCTTTTAGTATGGAGTTTGTTCGATCTTATTATATGTAGAAATAATGTAAAAAGTAAGAACTCGATAAAATTGTGTACTTTTGCATTGTAGGTTTCGTTTCTTTTTTTTTCCTGTAATTATACATGTTGTATGTGTGATGCGATTTTACTTTATTCTTTATTAAATACTAGCGACCCGCTCGCGGCTTCGCCCGCTTAAACCACAAAATTATTTAATTAACACACTGAATTATGTTCCTGTTTTGATATACCTATAATGTATGTTTGCAACGCAATGAAGATTTTTAATGAGAAATTTATTAAAACTTTAGGTTGCATTTTCGTACCTCCCATGAGAATCTTCACTTGAATTTTTGAAATAAAAACACAACTTAACGATACTTACAATAAAATCCTAACTCATCGGTGGCTGTACATGGAAGATATTACAATTAACATTGTAATAGAACTTGGTCAGTTTGTCTGTTTGTCTGTGAATTTGTTCACGATAATCTCAGAAACG
>DWQW01007627.1:0-14777 GCA_018249695.1 Heliconius erato demophoon | reverse complement strand
TATTTCCATTTCTTCGCTCTGGTGTCGAGGTTAAGCGCGGCGTTGAGTTCTGCCACTCAACACGCAATGCCTCCAGAATACGGCAGAAAGTGGGGAACGGAGTGTCTTAACACTAGGTTCCCTCTGCTTACCCTGCTGTGTGCGGGATACAGCGTGAAGCTAATTTAATTAATTTTTTTTTTTTTTGTATAGAAAAACTGTAAAGGGCTTCTTTCAAGAAAAAAATATAGTTAATTTCACGCTAGAATAGCTTTTAATTTTGAAATGTCTGACAAGGGACTGGTAATAAATTGTATGTAAATTTCATTTATGTATAATTAGTATTATTTTGTGACATGTCTTTTAATAAAGATTTATCTACAGTTTTTCTCTCGGCTTTACGCCATTTCTTGCATACCAGACGGCTAGACAATTAAGACACGCCATTCTTCACTTTCAACTCAATTTTCTATTTTTTTTTTAATGATTCAAGGTTCAAATTGCACTAACTAAGATAATTTTTAACAATAACCTGCCCAGGCTATTTTTTTACTTTATTTTTTAGTAGAATATTTATTTTTGTTACTTCTCTTCTCTCTCAATTTTAAAATGATGATAAAAGAAAGCGTTTGTATGCTATTATTACGCCCTATATATTCATTTTACCTAATCTTATATAGTATATAGACCTTGTAGTCCCTTTGCTGACTGGCCAATATTAAGAAACGCACCATTTGCGTCAGTTTCATATTTGTCAGTTAGATAGAGGGTGATATCAATTGTTGAGTAAACATAATCGTATGGGTGTAAACACGATGGGTTGTGGGTTCGATTCCCGCTGGAGTAAATAAAATATTTAATATTTTCAATTTATCGCTCGTCGTAGTAGCAACATATAGCAAAGCATAGCGCGTTGCTTAACAAAGCGAGAGAAGGAAAATTATTTCTCTTAGATAAAATCGATTCTACAACCGTTGCGTCAACAGTTTGATGCTATACCGCTGGGCTATAATGGCCTCTATATAAGAACTTCATATTATTATATATATTACAGGTAACTTTTATTTACATTTACATAAAAAAAGGTCACCAGGACAAGACAAAAAAGAAAATTATACTTGCAAATAGATGTTGAAACACTAAAAGTTTTTGTAAGAATACTTAACTTTATAGTTATCAGCTTTTTGTACTTGAAATAACAAGACTTGAAACTAAATTAAAAACTATGTTTCAGTTCCAATTATTCATCTATTACTTATTCAGAATAAAATGTGTTCTACATGAAACCTATAAAAAAAAATTAAAGTGTAATCTAAAGAAAATTATAAATGTCAAATATTTTTTAGAAAACGTTCTAAGAGGCGCGAGTTTAAGTCTCGCTACGTTTAAATTATTATATTTTTTCTAAAAAAATTTTTTCTTTCCAAGTGTGTGTAAATATTCTAAATGACGATTGGTAAGGTCATCGTGTTTGTCGACTGTAAGTGCGATGGTCTATGTATCATTCTATTTAATAGGAATCGATCCCATAACCGTCCTGTTTCTATTCAAAATGTGTTGCTTAATATCTTATTCTATTACAAGATCGAAGGTACAGACAGAGTTCGAAATTATTTTACAAAATATCTTCTTTATATCAACAAAAAAGCTTTAGTAAATTGACTAATACTATTATTATAATGGTATAACAACAAACTATTTTAAAATAAAAATGTAGTATTGCTTGAGGAATATTCCAGACACGACAAATAAGGTGCCTTTGTTAAAAATGTTATCAATTTATTTGAAGCTTAGTCATCTATATAAATGCTAATTTATACTGTCTGTGGACTGTCACAGAGTAATAAAAATATACTTAAAAAAGAAACATCTTTCTGACAGAAAATAACTATATAATAAATGGGTTCTTTTATATATTTTTTTAGCTTCACGCTGTATTTCAAACATGGCAGGATAGACAGAGGGAACCTGGGGACCTGATACTAAGACACTTTTTTTAAACATTTTTAAAGTGTTATTCCACACTTAGGAAAGAAAAATACTTATTTAGAAAACGTATAAAAATTTGAACGCAGCGGGACTCGAACCCGCGCCTCCTGTTCGGTTTCCAGGTTTTCTAAATAAGTACTAAGACACTTTCAGAAAAGTTGATTGAAAGAATTATGAAAAAGTAAAAAAAAAGTTCGGGCAACGTGTTTTGTAAAAAAATATATTTAAAAAAAGATTATGAGTTGAAATTCCACTCGTGTTGAGTGCTCAACACGTTAGTGTTTTTAGTAATTTCAAGTCCATAGAGATATTATCAAAAAAGTGTAATTTCAAGCGCATTGAGATATTCGCTGCAAAATTTTTCCACCTTCCGTTTGTCTATAATGAAAGCACAGCTACTTAATTCCTAAGCTGAATAAAGCTATTATAAGTGCTTTATAATACCATTTTCCATTATCTTATGTATATTTTGTAAAAACTTGTATAGAAAAGCTGTAAAGGGCTTCTTCCAAGAAAAAAAAATATAGTTCATTTCACGCTAGAATGGGTCACAATTTTTTTAATGTATGACAAGAGACTGATACTAAATTGTATGTAAATTTCATTAATATAAAATCGGCTTCACGCTCTATCCAGCACACAGTAGAGTATGCTAAGGAAACCTAGTGTTAAGACACTCCGTTTCTCATTTTTTGCCGATTTTTTCTGGTGGCATTGCGTTTTGAGTGTTGGAACTCAACGAGACCTGACGCGAGCGAAGAAATGAAAGTATTAATTTTAACAGATATTTGATTTCCTGGAGTGGGGTTCAAACCCACAATCAGTCGTATTTACAGTCAGACACTTATGCCTTTTTTTTCTTACATATAATTAGTATTATTTTGGGATATCTCTCACAATAAGAGCTTATCGATATTTTTCCTTTCGGCTTTACGTTTTTAACTTGAACTTGTGGAGAAAAATATCTGAATCGTTAAAAAAATTGAAAATTGACCGAAAGGTGAAAGAACAGACTATCTTAATCTCTGTCTACCCCGTCTGGTAAACATTTCCTGATATTTCTTTCAAGATCGTTCTTTATCTCTGTGTTGAATTAATTACGACTTCTTTCAAATGACGATAACTTTATTTTTAATGAACCGATTTGGATGAGCTAAACGTTGAGTTAAAACAAAGCAATAAGTGAAATTTTCAAGTAAATTAGTTCGTACTTTCAGAAAAAAATGTGGACAAAAATATGTCGACAGACAGATAGAAAAGAAATTAAAAAAAAATCTTTTTGCTTTCTGTTATTCTTTTTAAGTGTCCCTCTATCCATTTCAGTCAAAATTACTAAATGTACAGACAAAATATTTTTACTGTCTTATTATAGAATAATGCTGATTTTGATCATCCTTATTGAAGATAGCCTTTGGTGCTTTTATGCTATTATTGCATCCTATACTTTCTTTTTACCTAGTCTTTTATAGTATATGAACCTTGTAGACCTTGTAGTCCCTTACTTTGCTGACTTTGGCCAATTTTAAGAAACACACCATTGCCTCAGTTTCCCTTGTCAGTTCGATAGATCCGGGTGTTGGTAAATATAAAGTAAAACAAATCTCGGAACTCTTTTATAAAAGAATTCATTTACATATTGTCAAATGATTATATAATTATATGTTATAATTTAAGAAGTGATAATAGCGGGATATATAAAATGGAAAATATATAGAATCCAATTTTATTGAAAATATCTTTTAATTTATATAATAGAATATTTGAATATTAGAGGCTAGTAGTGTCGCAGGGGCACAAAGTGTGACTTTAAAATCGATCAAATCGATCAAAGATTTAAAAGCGATCAAATCCCCAATGGAGGAAATAAAATATTTAATATTTTCAATTTATCGCTATCGTAGCAAGGTAAAGCAACGCGCTATTTAACATGTTTTATCTTCATAACAAAGCAAGAAAATAAAAATATTTCTCTTTGAGAAAATCGAACCTACATTCGGTGCGTCAACGGCCTGATATTGTTACGTTGGGCTATAGGGGCCTCTTTGTAAGAACTTTATATTATTACATATATCACTAGTAACTTTTATTGATACTTATACAAAAAAAAAGATCACCAGGACGAGACAAAGTTGGAAATTTTACTTGCAAATAAATGTGGAAACACTAAAAGTTTTTGTAAGAATACTAAACTTTATCAGCTATCAATTTTTTGTACTTGAAATAACAAGACTTGAAACTAAATTAAAAACTATGTTTGATTTTGAATTATTCGTCTATTATTTATTCAGAATATATTGTATTCAACATGAATGTATAGGAAATATTGAAGTATAATCCAAAGAAAATTATAATTGTCGATTCATTCAGGTCATCGTGATGGTCTCTGCCTACCACTTCTGATAATTGTGCCACTTTCTGACGTAAGATATAGATTCCTTCAAATGGAAATTAAACTCACAACCATCCGGTTTCCTTTTAAAATCCATGCCGCTGCGCAACAACAGCCTTAAAATCTGTACAGGACGAAAACTACAGACAGAACTCGAAATTATTTTTCAGTAAATAAGATTATCAAAAATAAAAAAATACATTTTAAAGATAGAAAGAAATATTTCGTTTTTGTAAACAAAACTTCTGTATTAAATTGACTGTTATTATTTTTATATTACTACAACATCAAAGTAATTACCTATATTAAAATAAAAAAGTACATTAAAAATATATTTAATGTCGAAAGTACCGTCTCCGTATTGCTTGAGTAATATCTCAAAAACAAAGAAGGTGTGGAAAATTATTCGGTGCCTTTGTTGAAAATGTTATCAATTTATTTCAAGCCTAGTCATCTATATAGACGCTAATTTATACCAACTGTATACTGTCACAGTTTAATAAAAATATATTTTTTGATTATTTTGTTTCATCTTTCTGACAAGAAGTAAGTACATATAACAAAAATAGGTGACCTTTTATGATATTTTTTAGTTCACGCTGTATCCCGCAGGGTAGGCAGAGGGAGTGAGTGTTAAGACACTCCGTAGTCATTATTATATTTCCGTTTCCCATTTTCGAGGTATTGCGTGTTAAGTGGCGGAACTCAATACCACGCTTTGTCTCATTACCAGAACGAGGAAATAAAAATATTTCTTTAATTGCCGCGAGACGTGCTTTTTTTATGTATCTTTATTATTATTATTTTTAATAAATAATTATGTATTACCATATAATTTTCTCCAATCAGCCTCTCGGTGTATCTCGCACGCAGGGGTAAGCAGAGGGAATAGAGTATTAAGACAGACAAGTCCGTTCCCCATTTTCGCTGAATTCTTGAGGCATTGCCTGTTGAACAGCGAAACTGAACGCTGTACTTTGCCTCGACACCACAGCGAAGAAATTAAAATATTAGTTATTTTATTTCTCGAGTGGGAATCGAACCCACAACGTGCCTCGTTTACAATCACACTTTGTGATCCTGCGCCACGACTGTCTTCTAATACTCAAAAAAATGTAGGATAAGAAATAGAATATAAATTGATAGATATGAATTTATGTTTTATTTCTTGTATTTACTAATTTACTCTGAAAAAATCCACCGTTTCTACTGATCTAAAAAATACATTTTATTCATTTACATATTATCTTATTTCATTTAAATGAACAAGCCCCATCATTTCTTATTTCCCTTGAGAATTCACAACAAACTTGGTGGTACTACCACAAAGTCAGTATATTCGTCACGCGACGCAATAATTAAAAGTTATTACTAGAACGAATTGTGGGACCTTCAAATGTTTTACATTTACACTATTTGGGTGGTATTTGAAAATTTTCTTTTCAAAAGAATTCTAGTAACAAAAATTATAGCTCTACCGTTAGTTATTTATTTCTTGGTAAATAACTAACTATGTGAAATACAATGAATTTCTAGTTTGTGTGGATGAAATGAAAGTTAAAAATATCAAATTATTTCGTGACTAATATTTGTAAAGAGGTTATTACGCCTTATTTTTTGAAAGTGATTTTGTAACGTAGCGGGACACGAACCCATGCCTCTTGGAAACCGTCTAGCGTCTACTAAGCCAAACGGTCTTATCAAGCTATGTCGAAGTTCTTATATGCCTAACAACTTATTTATGTAGTATGACCTATTATTTCATATCATATAAGAATTTACCAATTCGTCTTTTCGAACACTTTGGAGTAGGTCTTGTCACATTTCTTTATAGTTTCGCATAGTAGTAAGAATGGCCAATGTGAATATTACTATTAATTGTTAAGAGTGGGTGGGAAAACTCAACAGTAAAACAAAATTATATAATTAAAATCTAATCATGTGTAAATTAAGGCCAGCCGTGGCGCAGGGGCGATGTATAATCGACTGGTTGTGGGTTCAATCCCCCCTCGAAGAAATGATATATTTGTTAACATTTTATTTTTATCCCTTCGCTATGGCGTCGAGGTAAATCGCGGCGTTGAGTTTCACCACTCAACACGCAATACCTCCAGAAGTGGGGAATGGAGTGTATTAACACTAGGTTCCCTCTGCTAACTGTGCTGTGTGCGGGATACAGCTTGAAGCTGATAAAGAAAAAATAAAATAAAAATCTAACCATTCCCCCGAATAGGAATAGAAGCTACAACCACTTGTATGTACACGTTAACCACATGTAGTCAAAAACTTCCCAACCGTACTACATTATTTTTATTTTTATTATCATTGTTACAATTGTATACAACAATCATAAAATACTTTGTTGCAGATTTAAGGCCCCATCCTTCGAAGGCGACATGAGCTCAGACGCCATTATCGACGCCGATACAGGTGCAACGGTTTTATTTGATTGCCGAGTGTCCTCTTTGAGAGATAAAACGGTTGGTATACAATAAATTAATAGTTTACTTTCTTTTATATATTTTTAATACTTTAAACAAATATATAGCGGTTATAGTAAGATTGTAAAGTAATTGGTAAGAAGCAAAGCGCGGCGTTGAATTGCGCCACTCAATACGCCTTCCGAATTCGGTGAAAGTGCGGAACGGGAGCAGAGTGTCTCAACATTATGTTCCCGGGTTCCCTCAGCCTACTCTGCTACGTGCAGAATACAGTGTTAAGATGAAAAAAGAAAAAATATGGTTGCTCTATATTAAGTTACTGCTAAAATCTATATTGGATTAAATACTGTAAAGATTTGTATCTATACATTTACATTAACAATATACAGACAGCTCAAAAATTTATTTAGATCAACGCGCTATTTTCGAACTATTAGTTCCAACTGACAATTCTTTATTTTACTTATTTAAAAAACGTATAAAAATTTTAACGTATCGGGACTCGAACCCGCGCCTCCTGGAAAGCGAACTGGTCGGTTTCCAGGAGGCGCGGGGTCGTTCGTCCCTATTTTTCTTTTCTAAGTGTGAAATAACACTTTAAAAAATGTTAAAAATTCTTTATTCGTTGGATTATTTATATAGTGAGGAAGCGTATAGACCATATTTCATTACGTTTTTTTTTTCGATGTTACATACCGCCACTTGACCACGGTGACAAAGTTAGTGGTCATATAAAATATAATAAAATATTTGCAAAATGATATTTAATATTCTGCCTCTTTACATTTTTTTTAACATTTATATAAAAATCAAGCCCCAATTGAATATGTATTATATAAAAAATAGCAAAACTGTATACAAAAGAAAAAAAATTACAATGTTTGACTAAAATTAAACACATCTAAATTCTAAGTTCATAGTAAATTATTTTCCTAAAACAATTTCATTATTTGTTGTCAGACGAGCCTTTACATAAGTAATTAATTTAGACTAAGGGCAGCTAAACAGTACGCTTACGACATACAATATAAGCTTTATTCTTTTATTCTTGCTGGCTGAAAAATTGTAAAATCAAAATAGATAAATCAGCTTCACACTGCATCCCGCACATAGCACGGTAGACAGAGGGAATCTAGTGTTAAGACACTCCGTTCCCCACTTTCTGGCAAATTCTGGAGGCATTACGTGTGTGGCAGAACTCAACGCCGCGCTTTGCCTCAAGACCAGAGCGAAAGAACGGGAATATAAATTTAAGTAAATATTTCACCTCCTCGTGTGGAGATTGAACCCACCACTATATGTGACAACTGGCCTCAAAAAATTGAAAATATAATTAACTAGCTTTCACCTACGGCTTCAACTCTGTGATCAAATAGTAATGTTCTGTTCTTTGATTATTTTTCGTTCCTTCGTTCTGAACGTGCCAGTTGAGCACTAAATACTTTTTCATTGTCACGTTATTTTTAGAACACACGAAGAAGGTTAAAAAAAGACATATTATTACATAAAAAAGCTAAAGTAGATTTTTGGTTTATTACATAAAAGGATATAAGTATATAAAAGGCTGACATACATATGTATATTATACTAAAAAAATTAAATTAAATTAGCTTCACGCTGTATCCCGCACACAGCAGGGTAGGCAGAGGAAACCTAGTGTTAAGACACTCCGTTCCCCACTTTCTGCCGAATTATATACTACTGTATATTAATATTATTAATTTAAGAACTAACTTCTAATTCAAACATTAAATGAAAAAAGTAGAAAACAAATTTACTTAACATACTCGTAAAGTAAAATGTAACATAAAGTAAAACGAGGCCAGTCGTGGCGGAGGGGCATAAAGTTTGTCTGTAAACGCGACTGGCTGTGGGTTTGATCACCACTCGAGGAAATGAAATAATTATTTAAATGTATATATTCATTTCTATGATCTGGTGTTGCGGCGGATTCAACACGTAATGCTTCCAGAATTCAGCGGAAAATGGGGAACGGAGTGTTTCGACACTAGGTTCCCCATGCCTACTCTGCTGTGTGCGGAGTACAGCGTGAAGCGGATTTATTTTATTTTTTAGTTAAACTTATTTTGAATTGTTGGTTGTGGGATATTAACTATTAAGCGCATATAAAACAAAGTCTATTTGGTATATCCTTTTATTTAACTTTAGCGAACACAAAACATTACATTGTAAGCGCATGGCGTTCCGAGAGAAGGAAAAAGGAAGCGACGCGCGGGAAGTAACCACAGATAATAAAAACAACTTAAAATAGTGTTGCATGTTGCAATTTATATATAAATATATTATATTTCCAACATGAATCATTGTTTTAAACAAAAATATAAAGAACTTAAATTATAAAACACTTGTTTTATAATTTTGAAGTCGGTATCAAGCTAATGTTATTTTGGTGCAAGAATGACGTAATTTTATTTTTTAAAAGAAGTTATTTAAATCTTATTTTATGTAATAAAAAAAGAGAAAT
The DNA here is from genome assembly GCA_018249695.1 of Heliconius erato demophoon. Lineage (NCBI taxonomy): Eukaryota > Metazoa > Arthropoda > Insecta > Lepidoptera > Nymphalidae > Heliconius > Heliconius erato. The sequence goes on along the minus strand of DWQW01007627.1, from coordinate 5,494 downwards.
GAGCTTAAAGAAAAAATAAACCTATCTTCTTATCTTATCTTTTAATATTATAAATAAACTTCTACACTTTATATTAAACATTTTGCGTAACTTTACTAAGAAGCGTGGTTATAACTTAATATCTGTTCTATATTAGGTATCGTGGATCCGAGTATCTGATGATGAAAACTTAGAACTACTAACTGTGGACTTGGAAACACATACAGCTGACTCAAGGTAGGTCGAAAGTTTATATTAACATTTATAGAAGAGTTAAACCTATAAAATTACAATATTTTACTTAAATTAAATTTCCTTCTTCTATAGTTATAAAAAATTGTTATAGAGAACATTTCCTTCAGCTCATACCAACTGTTAATCAAATGATATGACTGTTAAAGAAAAAAAATATAGAAATTACTATTGTAATTAATAAATTTTGTTTGAAATGTGTACCGACCTATTTGAATATTACATTAATATGGAATAAACCTAAAAAAATATTAAAATTATTTTCTATATAAAAAACGCACATACAAGCAAACAAACTGACGAACAGGCAAAAATTTTAAAAATCATTGTTTTCAGTTACATTACATTAACAAATGCCCCAAATAATATAATTTCACATATCTTTATCTCATATATCTTTTTCATAATCATATTCTCTCATTCTTTTATTTCACATGTCTTCTATGTACAGACAGTAATTAATTACAGTTTTATTATATGTATTTTGAACACTTTTAAAGACTTAGGATTAATCTTTTTAAACGATTTCTTTTAAAATTTGTCTTCTTATTATTTTAAACCTTATTTTTAATCTCTTAAACTCAAAATACATACTACTCAAAATATCTAGCACACCATTATCTTTACACTTAGGTACAAAGTCGACGTAGCAGGTGAAACTTGGAAGCTTACTTTGTCTGAGGCCAAAGTGCAGGACTCCGGTATATATTGCTGTCACGTGTCCACCCACCCGCCTATGCTGAGGCGATTCCAGTTAGTAGTACATCGTAAGTACTTTTATAGCTAAAAGTGTATTTTTAGACATTTATAAAGTACTCCATTCCTGTTACGATACTTTCATTCCTAATACAAAAATAGAGTGTCTTAAAATTAGGTTGCTAGGCCATTTGCCTATCCTGCTATATACGGGATACAGCGTGAAACTTAAAAGTATAAGACACTTCGACATTCTGTATTTTAGCTTCACGTTACTTTCCGCATAAAGTCAAAAAAAAAATTGTATTAACACATTCCGTTCCATATGCGCCTTATTTTCGAGATATTGCGTGTCAAGTCGCGGAAATTAAGGCCGCACTTTGTCTTATTATTATTTTTATTCCCCCCAGTGGGTATCGAGAACACCTTCATATTTACCACAACAACTACTTTAAATAAAATTTCTTCAAGAATTCCGCGGAAATTGAGGAACGGAGTATTAATGTAAAACACATACTCTATACACTAGGTTCCCAGGTTCCCTCTGCCTTGCTATGTGACGGTGTGAAGCTAAAAAAACAAAACAAACAATTTAATATCACTTAAAACAAAAACAATTCACACAAAAAAGCTCATAAAAAGTCATTGTTTCAGCGCCCGAAATAAAAATGAGCAAAGAGGCTTTCCTCGAGAGCGGCGAGACTCTATCACTGAAGTGCGCAATATTGCATTTGAGTGTAAAGGAAATTATACCTTTACTACATTGGTATAAGGGCAATAGTAGCACGCCACTGGACGAGACAAGAGGTGGTGTTCTAATAGAGACTGACCTATTGACTCTTACTAGTCATCTTCAGGTAAGCTTCTTTTATATTTTATTGTTAATTTATTAAACCTGTGATACCGTGAAATGTGTTGTATGCAGGTTCAATCCTCGCTTGAGGTAATTATTTTTTTTAGGGCTTCATATTTCAAAAGGAAAAACGGAACCCATATTAAATGAATCATTTATCTCGAAATCGTGTAATATCGTTGTTAATTTAAATTTGTCAACTATTATTAATTGATAGTACAACTATTTGACCACACCACGTTGACTATTTGACCACATATTGGTACAGAACCCTTGGTGGACGAATCTGACTCGCTCTTGATTAATATTTTTTATAAGCCTGCTCTGGTAGTCTTACTCTTTGTCTAGAGCACGGCGTTAAACTCCACTAATCAACTCGAGAGAGAAAAGCGGAAACTTTCTTGATACAAGATTTTCTCTACCATTGCTATATACGAATTTAAATTCTGTATGCGACAGAAATACGTAACATAAAAATCTATTTAAATATTTGATATGTAAGGTTAAACATGATAAAATGAAAAGATGCAAGCAGAAAGCTTTAAACTGAAAAATTGCTTGCTACGGCTCTATTTACCTACTAATAAGTTTCACGTGAAAAAATTCTGAATATACCCTTGAAAACTTGTATATTATTTATAATATATTATATTTTATTATTTATGGCCGTCATGGTGCAATCGGGACGCTTTGAGTTATGATCAAGGATTGTGCGTTCACCGCTCATTCACTGTAATGTTATTTTAACAAATTTCATTTTCCTGTGTAGCAAAGTGCGGCGTTTAATTCCATTTTAAACTTGGGAGATAGATGGAAAATAGAGTGTTTTGACACTTTGGCTTTGTCTGTCCACCCAGCTATACGGGAAAAAGCGTGAAAGTCACAAAAGAAAATAAAAAAAAACTTCACCACTACCCTGCCTATAGCTGGCAAGGTCCAGGATGGAACGTTATACGAGTACAGCCATTAATAAAATTCAAATCTAATTACTTTTCCAATTCATTAAGGGAACAATCTTATCTTCCCTAACAAAAGTCTGTAAGTACGTCTTTACATCCATTTCTAATGTATTCTGAGTCGTTATACTTAAAAAGTGAAGAGATTTTTTATTACTAGGAACCTCTTTAGACCGTTCAATGTGTTACTTTGGGGGAATTACGACGAATTTGGAGAGCTATTACTTTTATACATTTTTTACTAGCTGAGATGGAAGGATGTCAGTGGTACTTTTCAGTATTTAGGTGTCTTAATACTTTATCGGTGTGTTTTTTTATAAAGCATGTATCAGCTTCATGTTGTATCATCAGAGTAGGCAGAAAAAATCGAGTGTTAAGACACTCTGTTCCCCATTTTCGAATGCCGCCGAATATTTCGAGGTATTATGGGGGTATTGAGTGGCGGAATTCAACGCCTTGGTGCCAGTGTGAAGAAATGAAAATATTAAGAAATAATAATCCGTCCCTTGAGTGGGGATCGAACCCACAACCATCGCTTTACATTCATACACTTGTGTGATCAATTGTGTAAGTCCGATAGTCGTTGGTTTGATTTCAGATAAATAAAATGTTTTTGTTTATCGGTTTGATAAAATGATACTTAGTTTTTGAGTTCAAAACACAGTAATTCAGATAGAAATCGGATAGTGTATCTGAGTGTCTTAACACTATTTTTTCTCCACATACCCTGCTACCTGTACGATATGGAATTCTAGGTAGTCTAGTTGTCTCCCATATAGTTATAATTTCAAAAGAGTGAATAAAATTCACTCCAGAAAAAAAAAGAATTAAAAACTAGTATAACATATAAAAAATCAATTAAACAACTATTCAACGGCAATGAAAATAAAAAAAAGATGCCCAAAATAAATTCACTATAAAATAATTAAAATAGGTCAGACTAAATGAATGTATGTATTTAGTGTGATTGAAACTTTAAATTCACAGATTCTATTGGATTTTCGGATTATCGTGCTTGCTATTTGTTCTGGACTAGTTAAATTGTTACTAATTAAATACTATCGTATAGTGAATAAATGAATAATTGCTGTTATATGAGCATTTTAAACGAAATTAGGTATATTGTGGTATTGTAGTACGTGATGGTTGTAGGTTTGATTTCCAGTCAAAATAAATCGTTTCACATCAACGGACTGAAGCCCTGAATTTTGTTTGTGTGGACTGTAAAACATAAAATCCTCTTTTTCCTGCTCCTCACCTTCAAACGCTAAATCACACATGAATTTTTAATATTTATTTTGGTAAAGCGTTTCATTCTCTTTGAATACCTACATAGTACAATCTATCTATCTAATTATGTCGTTTTCTTTTAATAAGTGCATCTTTACACAAGTTTTAAATATCTGGGGCGTGGCAGTGTCCCCTCCAAGTTGAGCGCAAAACTAAGTGCTGCCGTCCCATTCCTTTTCTGAAACTATTTTGGTGTGCTTTCGTGCCCTTACTTGAGAATCTCTGGAGAAACTAAGAGCTTTTAAATTATTGTATTCTAGTAAGCACACACCAGAACCTCAAAATTACAAACTTGTAGATCATTTATTTCCAAAGTTATGCGAAAGCAAAGTTTCACTATTTCGACATTGATTTATTCACTTATCATCATCATAATAGAACTAGTACTTCCCATAGACCTAGAGAACTGAAAAGTCAGCAAGGAACCTTACCTTGGCTTGGCTTTATGTAGATATTTTATTATTTTTTATAAAGAAACCAACAGCTTCACCGAGACTTGATTGGTTTTTTAATGGATGTTTTTGGTGGGATTCTATTTACAAAAATCACCGAGGTGAAAATTTCATCCACAACCGATATACTTTTAAATTTAAAAGGTTTGAATTTTAAATTTATAGATACATTTAACTAGATATATTTAAGCTAAATTTATTTAAACGAATAATCGCGTAGTTCCAGCGGGCGAAGCCGCGGGTGGGCCGCTAGTTCTAAATAATATCAAAAGAAACCATAAACAAAAATTAGCTTAAACTATTTTACGTTTCAGCAATTTTGTTCTGCCTCAAATTTAGCTACTATATGTAATGTTATTTTATATCTAATTTAATCTTTTAAGAAAAATAACGTTAGTTTAGTCACGTTTTTGTGTAGTTTTATTTTCGCCGACAAACATGCACGCACTGAGCATATTTTATTAGCCTTAAAAACATTATGGAACTATCTCCAACCATGCTAGTGGAAAAACTTCTTTGAATGTAACAATGTAATTTATATTTTTATTTTTATATATAGTTACTTAGTTTTTTTATTAGTGACACGTTGTATACCGTATATAGAGGTAGTGAGAGGGAACATACCCTCTCACTACCCTGTTGTTACATTCAAAGAAATTTTAAGTGTTAAGACACTCCGTTCTATACGAATCAACTAATTTTTGTACCATGGAATTTTGAGTTGCAGAACTCTATGCCTCGTTGAGTTGGAATCAAACTGATAGCCGTCGTGTTTATGGTCACACGATGCGACACGACATCAACTATATCATTTTCACTAGATTTTTTTGTGCTACTATAACTTTTTTGCCATCTTTGAGAAAATGGAAATATTAAATATGCGCCACGGTTTATTTATTTATTTATTTATTTATTGGTTTATCACATAAGTACAGTACAGCTTTGTAACATTGGCACATTTGTAATAATAAAAAAGAAAAAACAGAACTATACATATGTTTGTTACGATAAACACC
>DWQW01007626.1:0-14779 GCA_018249695.1 Heliconius erato demophoon | reverse complement strand
TTACGTTGTGTTTCATTAAATTCAGAATCGTGAAAAGAAAACGGATCATCTACTTCTACATTTCTCTCGTTTCGCTTGAAAAACAATTTTAAGCCACTTCCGTAACTTTGAAAATTATTATCTTCACGGTTGTATTGTGAAAAATGATGCAGGCTATACGTAGGCTTTCTTTTAAAAAAATTGCAGAAACGCTCTCTGGCTCTTTGAAATCGATTCTTTCTTTTAAAGCGTATAACATAATATATTGAAGGTATACACCAAATTATTTCTATTAACAAGATAATACCTACAATAAAATATTTTTTTAAGAGCAATTGTCCATGTGACTTCATTGTTGAAGCTTTATATTTAAATTTTTCATATTTTTCATTATAATTTGTGCATATTTTTCTACCAAGTTCTTTCGTTTTGTTTATCAGACTCAATATATTTCCAAATGCTAAATACAAGTTCTCATCATTGAGATGTGGAACGACATCCGAAGAAAGCCAAATTTGGAATCTTTCATTAAATTCATCTAGCTTTTGAACATTCTGGCTTTTCATGCAATTTTCAGCAATATCCAAGTATTGTAACACTATATGAGAAGAATAGGGAGATGTTAGAGAAATGCATGATTTACTTTTAAAAGGCAAAACGAGTGAAGGTGGTTGTATGTTCCAATTCACAATAGGCATAGGTATTTTAAAGTCTGTATCAGTTTTTTCGTAGAATGTCAGAGGTTTGCAAGGATCCCCCATGCTTCTTGTGAATGTCGTATGCGGTCTTGATACTACATCTATTGTCACTGATCTCAGAATATTTTCATTTGGACTACGCCAGTCATTTCCATCAGTATGAAGATTGCTCTTGAGTTTTTCGTAAATTTGAAACATACTCAAGGCTTTATCCATAGAAACACTTCCGCCATAGTAGGCATACTTGGTAATGGGAAGAATCCACACCTTTAAATAGCCTCCAAAGACATCTGATAGCGCGATGTTCATTATATTTTGAAGATGATTGTTTGGTGCTTCACGTTTTATTGTCATGTAAGAATCTTTGAAATAGTCCATTATATGATTAAGAGAATTTTCGTTTATAGTTTTGATATGATGAGGAGTGGGGAGTATATTTTGAAGATATTTTCTTGCATCTAAAAGTTCTATTTCATACTTATACCAGAGACTCTTATTCAAATTGTTACGTTTAAATAGTACTGATCCAACATTGAGGGAATTAGAATCTGGTATGTAATTAGCATAAATTCTGTAGAACAAAATTACGTTTATAATAAGTATGTGCATTATACTTTTATAAAATAAATACTTCTAAAATAAATGCTTAAAAATACTTCTTATAAAAGGACGAGTTTTCTTCTTTTGACGTTTGATTACAAATCAAAGTGACACTTATGTAGCTGTATAGAGATGTAGGTGCATAGATGATATATGCCCAAATATATATCTATGGAAATTGATTAATATACTCATTCGTCTATAACTAATATTAGAAATGCTAGAAATATGATATTTTACGTTGTTTTACTTCACTTAGTAATTGTAGAAATTAAAATGATAAAAAATTGGACCAGAATTAACTGACAGACCATAATAGATTACTACATCACGATTCCTAATAGAATAATAATTATCAATAATAATAGTAAACTTCTCTAATATATGACAAAACCTATTCCACATTATTTCACGAAATCGGCAATAAACATACGTGTCGTTTGTCGGTTGTATCAAAGCGAGGTAAGAACGTAAATCAAAGGGAGCCGCCCCGCAAATTGTTTAATTAAACACAGATCTTACCTACATATTAGTATGAATAGTGAAGCTGACAACATAATTGATATGTTGCGGGTTATTGTAATCGATTATTTGGGTAAACAATGTTGAAATATGAGCGAAATTTAATTTTTTATATTGTTTTATTTGTTTACTTTAGAGTTTAGAGCATAATCAGGAACAAAATTTGTGATATAGTACGTTAGTACTTTAGTAGTAGTTTTTTCCGTCTGCTTTGGGAATAGGCACTGCGTGTTATATGGCGTAAGGTAACGAGATAGCTGAACCCAAACCAGATAATTTCATATTTGAAAAACTTAAATATATATGAAATTTAACATTTCATTGAAATTTCGATGGTGACTCAACTTGCTGTCTCTAGAATTCGTCGGAAAGTGAATGGGTCTTGATGGGGACGAAGTGTCTCATCATTAAGTTTTAAGTTTCCCTTGTCTACCATGCTATGTTTTGGATACAGCGTGAAGCTACAAAAATAATAAAAACGTAACCATATTCAGCACAACTTATGCGACATTACGTATTGAGTGGCGGCTTTCACCAGAGCAAGGAAATGAAAAGAAAATAATTCTTCCTCAAATATTAATTTTCTTTTAAAAAATTAATTATCTATCCGATCACCTCATCCCAACACATCCTAAAGCGTTTGAATTAATTAAACGCGTTGTTGAGATGGCGTGACAACGTGACCATTTGTCAGGCTCGCGTGGCTTGCCGGTTGCCAGCATGCTAATTGCTGGCGCGCTATGATGACAAATCACCCGGTCAGAAACTATGGAATGTTTAATATTAATAGGATTAAATTATATGTAATTATAATTGCGCTGGATGTTTTGATGTATTAGGTTTCTGGTGTAAGTCGTAGAGCAAGGACTCAAGTGTGTGTAGGATGCGTGACAGGTTGTGAGTTTGATTCCCACTCGAGGAAATTAAATATTTAATATTTTGATTTTGAGTTCGACATTCGACAGAAAGTAGAGAGCAAAAGTAACTTAACGGGAGCGGAGTGTCTTAACATTTGGTTTCCATGTCGTCTATGCCTGTCCTGCTTTCTTTGAGCCGAATGCAGTATGGAATAAATAAAATAAATAAATCAGCTTCACGCTGTATCCCGCACACAGCAGGGTAGGACCTAATGTTAAGACACTTCGTTCCCCACTTTCTGCCGAATTATGGAGGCATTGCGTGTTGAGTGCCGCTGCGCCACGACTGCTAAACAATGAAATTAACTTTTTTATTTCTTTTCTCTATAGATTAAATTATAAAATTAACCTAATAATATTAACTTACGTAACCAGTTAAAATATTTCTAGCTATACAATACAAAGCAGATCCCATATTTTGCGTCTACAAGTATCTATCAACATATTCACAATATAAGGCCATACATTAGACGAACATCAACAATCAGCATCATCGCATAATCTCGATAACCCTTCCATGGTCTATTAATAAAGCCCCTAATGACGCGTGAAACGCAATACTGTTGGACATTAATGGGTTATGGTGGAACTTATATCCCGTTTGTTGATTATCGAACCTTTGTGCTTAGAAGATGAGATGATAAAGTATTATCATTTACATGTATGTTTATTGTTCAAAGTATTTGTTTGTGCTAAATGGATTTGGGTTCAAATCTTTTGTATTTGAACATTTGTCCCCATGGTCCAGATAATGTCTCCATGGTTGGAATAGTGTAAGGTTTAAGTTACACCAAAATTTAGATAGAGATATTGAGGCCAGTCGTGGCACAGGGGCACAAAGTGTGACTGTAAAATCGACTGGGGTCGAACTCACAGTTCGATTCCCACTTGAGGAAATGAAATATTTATTTAAATGTATATTTTCATATCTGCGCTCTGGAGTAGAGGCAAAGCGCGGCGTTGAGTTCCGTTACTCAACACGCAATGTATCCACGATTCGGCCTAAATTGGGGAACGGAGTGTCTTAACACTAGGTTCCCTCTGCCTACCCTACTGTGTGCGGGATACAGCGTGAAGCTGATTTGATTTTTATATACAAATGAAGTGCATTTTAGCATTTGATGCGTACTTTAATATATGCGAAATACAGAGTAAAGCTAAAATAAGAAATATATTCGGCCTAGTACTACGCCATCATGGTAGTATCAGGTTATTGAAATTGATATATTTTTCTAAACTTTTTACTAAGACTAATATTTAGTGGATCACTTTTGATCCATTTGCTTACGCAGAGAGAATGTTAAGACGCTCCATTCTCAGCTTTTCGCCCAATTTTCGAGACAATGCGTGATGAGTGGCAGAACTCAACGCCCTACATGATCTTAATACCTGAGACGCGAAATTAAAATAATTTATTCCCACGACATTGCTGATAAGCAATAAGTATGGTACAAAACAAAATTTGTAGAAATATTTGATATTTGGTAATACAATCGTAAAATTAGAAAATTATACATTATATAAATATATATTTTTAAACATTATTATTTATGAAGTGCACACTCAAAGTGAAGTAGCTGTAGCTTAATTTTACGGTATCCTGTAATTAGGGAAGGTAGAGTGTTGTGATGTATTGTGCGTTGGGCAGGATTTATTGCCTTTTAGTCAATCGCCCTTATGATTAGTGGTGGAGCAAACGGAAATAGATGGTGGTCACACGTTTTACTGGATGTGGTCTGAACTTTTAACATATCTTCTCTTAGTGGATATTGTTAATGTAAGACTGTAAGTAAAGCTTTTTCATCTACTTAAAAATTTTAAAATAATATTAATGGATTAAAATATTATAAAAACCACAATTTTTCTTTAGCGGTCGTATTTAAACGACTTGTTTTTAAAAAAATCAGCTTCACACTGTATATCGCGCACAGCAGGGTAGGCAGACGGAGCCTATTGTTAAGATAGTCCGTTCCCCATTCTCCGTCGAATTCTGGTCTATTTAAATTTATATAATAAATTTAATTTAAGATTAAAATTAATTAATTATTTTTTTCAGAACCAATAAAATTTTGGAAGACCGTTCCAGTAAATCTATAATACGGAAAGGAGAAATTCGGTCCGTCCGTAGAAGCTTTCGAGGTAATGGGGATGATCATTAATATTTAACGTGGCAGATAAGGCAATTCATTTATATTTATAAACTCTGCTCTCGGTCTTCTTGTCTTTTGTTTCGCGGTGTTAACGGATTTTCTTTGGATTTTGAATATTTTATCAGCATAATGTTAATTTTGTGGAGAAATTATTAGATGTATTTTGATAATATTTTTAGTTTGTATATTTTATGAGGCCGGTCGTGGCGCAGCGGCACGAAGTGTGAGTGTAAAACCTACTGGTTGTGGGTTCGGTAACACTAGGTTCCCTCTGCTTACCCCGCTATGTGCGGGATACAGCGTGAAGCTGAAAAAAATATATATATTTTAGACACAACACAAAAGCAGTTTTATAGTTTCAAGCAATATAGTATGTACGTATGTAATGTATAAATTTCATATATTACACGAGTAGTTAAGGGCAAAATAAAATAAAATAATTATCATTTTGCTACTATGAGCCCTAATTTAAAAATATTTTCTTGCCCAAAAAAAGACGTAACAGTAACAAATGTTGAACTTGATGCGGTTAACATGGAAGAATTTCTCGTATAGTATTCTCTAATGATTTAAATCAAATAAACGCTCGTACAATTTCTAGTATCCTTAGTAAATGACCAGATAGATCAGTTTCCACCAGCCTCTATTCTAAAATTCTCGTCGTCTCTTACTCTATCTACAAGATCTTTCTAGTACCAAACATTAAGTTTTTTTTTTTAAAAAAACATCAGATATAACATAAATAAAATCTGGGCGACATGTAATCATTACAAGGAGATTCGATCTGCGATGATTGACAGCTAATAACCGTAGATTTCCCATGGGCTCGCGCAATTTGTCCCCTCGCTGGAGTCATCGCCACTCCTACAGCCAGTCGAGTGAACCTGGCTGACGTCTTACTGGTATTTGTTGTTTAATAAATGGATAGATACGAGTATATCGTTGTGGATTCGTCAGTCAATTTAATGAATTAAAAGGAAAGTTTTCTTTTTATTTTTTTAAATTGTTTTAGTATCACGCTGTATCCCGTATATAGCAGGGTAGATTGAGGCCTAGAGGTTAAGTTTCTCTGTTCCCCAGTTTTTCGCAGAATTCTGGAGACATTGCGTGTGAAGTAGCGAAACTCAATGACGCGATTTGCCATGACACGAGCGAAAAATGAAAATATTAAATCGAGCGGGAAAAATTCACAACCTGTCGCGTTGGCAAATACTCCAAACTACTTTCCTCCTTTGATGTTTCAAATATCATAAAGATCAATGAAAGAAAGCCTACAAATAGAAACTATGAGAACATCGATACTGTATCACCGATTACAGATACACAGAACTTGTAATTAGTCCTACGAATGTGTAAAAATATATCATAATAGAGAATATCCAAAAGTTATAATAGCGTCTAGTAAATAAATAAAATAAATCAGCTTCACGCACACAGCAGGGTAGGCAGAGGGAACCTAGCCTTAAGAAACTCCGTTCCCCACTTTCCACCGAGTTCGATAGACATTGCGTGTTGAGTGGCGGAACTCAGCGCCGCGCTTTGCCTCGAAACCAGAGCGAAGAAATGAAAATATAAATGTAAATAAATATTTCACCGCCTCGAGTGGGGATCAAACCCACAACCAGTCGATTTTACAGTCACACTTTGTGCCCCTGCGCCACGACTGGTCTAGTGACATATCATATATTCCCGGAACAACTATAATAATAAAAGCTCACCAAGTCAAGTGGAAATACCGAGTAATGTACCTAGAGCAAGGTTACCTGATGATTTTCATTTACATACAACTCTTGACTGGACTCTTGACATTTTTTCATTCTTTTGCTCAGATGATGGTATTAGATGATGATATCCTTTTGCTCAGATGATCACGCATGTGACCCTGCGCCATGAATAGAATAATTTGTAGTAGGTATATAGCAATATTTTCATATTTGGATTGGTTTCTTAGTTCAGTGATTGATGGCTGATTTAATCTTGTCTGTGATATTAAAAATGAGTTTTAATAATATAAAAGCCGTCATACTAGTGTTGTGTGTGTGTGTGGATCCGCTACGCCCATTTTATTTATAAAAAAAAAAAAATATGAATACTATTTAAAATGACACAAGACTATATATTTTCAAATTACATTTTTTTTCAGCTTCACGCTGTATCCCGCACACTGCAAGGTAGGCAGAGGGAACCTAGTGTTAAGACACTCTGTTCCCCTCTTTCTGCCGAATTCTGAAGGTATTGCGTGTTGAGTGGCAGAACTCAACGCCGCGCTTGTCCTCGACACCAGAGCGAAGAAATGGAAATATAAATTAAAGTAAATATTTCATCTCCTCGAGTGGGGATCGAACCCACAACTAGTCGGATTTACAATAACACCGCGTGCCGCTGCGCCACGACTGGCCTCAAAAATTAATAATACAAATAAAAATGTATTAGAATATAAAAATAAAAATCATATAATCAAAAATACAGTTTAAAGTAAGGGCCCGACGAGAGCAACTGAAAAGATTCTCCGTTGCAGGAAATTGGCTCTCGACTCAATTTCCAGCTGTAATCCGCGCGGATATCTAGACACTTTCAATACTACGTACGTTTATTTATTGATAGATATTTGGATATAAAATGTTTATCATTGCATCTAAAGAAATACAATATATGTAACAATGATATTAAAGTTAGGAAAATAGAGGTAGCAACTTCAATTTTGAAATGACTGGCGACTGGCTGTGAACTGTTATTTGTTCAGCTTCACGCTGTATCCCGCACACAGCAGGATAGGTAGAGGGAACCTCCCACTTACCGCCGAATTTTGGAGGCATTGTGTATTGAGTGGTGGTACTCTACGCCACGTTCTGCCTCGACACCAGAGCGAGGAAATGGAAATATAAATTTAAATATATTTTTCATTTCTTCGAGTGGGGATCAAACTCACAACCAAGGAAAGTGGAGAACGGAGTGTCTTAATACTATGTTCCCTCTGCCTATTCTGCTGTGTACGGGATACAGCGTGAAGCAAATTTTTATACAGGTGTTCGTGGATCGATAGTCGATAAACGACAAAATCTCTCTTCGGGATATAAAAATATAATATAGAAAAATGAGCGAAAACTATAAAATAAAAAATGACTGAATGAAAACTATAGATTATTTAATTACAAATAAAATTAATTAAATATTCAATCATATTTTTTAATAAATACAAATTTTTAGTACTATTATTTTAACTCGACCTGTATGAATAGATATAGGTAGAGTTAAATTTGACACAATGTTTAATAGCGTATAACACGAGTAATAGTCATTGCTTTTGAATTTTTAAAGTCATACATACCCCTTAAAACGGAAGGGCTCAATAGAAACGAATAGTTGATCGAGTCGAATCAAATGTCAGTACAAATGGAATAATAAAGGAGATGGGATTAATCGAAATAGATGATTTTCATTGCCACGTGAAGGTTATGTGGTGAGGATTGTAATATGGGCCTGTCACGCGTATAGGATATTTATTAACGGTTGTATGAGTTAGATAGCTATGTAACTAAATATTTGATTAGCTTCACGCTGTTTCCCATATAAAGCAGGGTAGGCGGAGGGAACCTAGTGTTAAGACACTCCATTGCCATTAAGACATTTCCATCCACGGAACTGTGAAGGCATTGCGTATTGAGTGTCGAAAACAACGCCGCGCTTTGCCTCGTTGCCAGAGCGAGGGAATGAACATATTAAATATTTTGCTTCCTCGAGTGTATTCGAACCCAGAACTGTCCGCCACGACTGGTATTAACAATATATCTAATAAATATATTTTTTTAATAAGTAATATCTAAACGTCCTATGAATTTTACAGATATTAAGGAGAGCCCTTTAATTTTATCACTTATTATATTGCGTTCTCTCGTATAAATGTACGACATTGACATGATATAAATGATGACACGAATGGAGCAAAATTTTAAATAAGTAAACTGATAGTCGTAGAGAATTTTTCAACCTGATGGAACAGTTTGAAATATGAGTAGGAGAAGTAGGTTCAAATCCTCTCCGTTTGAAAATTTAAACAAATTATCGTTATTTTAATTATATTATTTCACCAATTACTAAAATAACACAGTGTTATCACACAAACAACACGAAGCCAGGTGTCCGTCAATCAGTCACCGCAGTACAAAGGATTTATAATAAAGTCCTGTAACGAGTTCCGCCACGTGCGCGGCTGTCCGCTCTATTGGTTCAAGAAATCGATGCTACTTACTAAAAGAAAGTAATATTTATTATATGTGATTTAAAAAAAAAACGTACTTTTATGTTTTTACTACAATAAATTATTAGTATGGAAATTATATATATTATACATTTAAGAAATACATTTATACAATTTAGTATTTAAATATTGAGGCCAGTCGTGGCGCAGTGGCCCAAGAGTGTGACTATAAACGTGACAGGTTGTGGATTTGATTCTCACTCGAGAAAATGAAATATTTAATATTTTCATTTCTTTGCTTGGGCGTGGAAGCAAAAGCGCGTCATTGAGTTCTAACATTACACCCGTAATGCCTTCAAAATGGCGGAATTCGGTAGGCAGTGGAGAGTGGAGTGTCTTAGCACTACTTACACTACTTACACTAATGGAGCGTAAAGTTGGAAAAAATACAATTAATTACTCGTATTGGAATTTAAAGTGTAAAGTTCCAAATTAATATATATTTTTATAATTATTATTTTATATTTGCGGCGTTGAGTTCTGCCACTCAACACGCAATGCCTCCAGAATTCCTCAGAAAGTGGGGAACGGAGTGTCTTAACACTTTCCCAGAGGTTCTTTCTGCCTACCCTGCTGGATACATCGTGAAGCTGATTTATTTGATTTGATTTTATCATTATTTTAGCCTCACGCTTCCAACTTAACACTAAGTTCCCATAAGTACATTTTCGTTGCATACTTTCAGCTGAATTCTGCGGCTGAAAAATATCATCATTTTTTAACTATACAAATATCCTACAATTTTAACCCTCAGTTACATATAACGGTAATTCATTCGTTTGTTATTCCTAGCAAGTTTAAAGTAAACCTCAACTGATGTTGATACGCTATCAGCTCGGGTGGATGTTGCAGCGCCCTTTTAATTAGTGAAAACATTGTCAATGACAGATAGAGGAGTTGAAAATAAACTTCGCTATTATATGTAGTTTTATTTCAATATGGTCCAATGTGGATGTTTACTGGGGCTTATGTTTTTATTAATTAATATCATATTTGTTGTAATTATTATCGGCTTCACGCTGTATCCCGCACAGAGCAGGGTAGGTAGAGGGAACCTAGTGTAAGACATTCCGTTCCCCATTTTCTGCCGAATTCTAGAGGTTTTGCGTGTTAAGTGGCAGAACTCAACGCCGCGCTTTGCCTCTTCTGATGGAGTATATTTTACTGAGGCTTATGTTTTTATTAATTAATATCATAATTTATTATTATAACTATTATTTTAGATAATTAATAGTTTTTTTAATAATTTAATCCAGGAAATGGTAGTGGGCCCTGTCGTGACGTAGGGGCACAAGCGTGTAACGGAAACGCGAACGATTGTGGGTTCGATTGCCACTCGGGGAGATGAAGTATTTAATATTTTCATCGGCGGCGTCGAGTTCCGCTACTCAACAGGCAATGTCTTCGAAATTCGGCCGATAGTGACGAACGGAAGTGACACTAGGTGTCCAGGTTCCCTCTGTCTACCCTGCTTTGTGCGGAATAAAGCTTCAAATTTTTTGTTTTTTTATTTTAGCTGTATGGGAAACGTCGTAAATATCTATCTATATATATTTTTTAAATATCTTGGCAATGATGGCATTATTTTTTTCCTGAAGACTGTAATTTATAAAATAAAAGTACAATGTCTATTTGTTTGCAAAATTTGAGCGTATTTATCATTGCTAATAAACCATTGGATACTCTAGCCCATGCTTCATTTACTTAGATCGCCAACATTCCATATTTTTCTTAACCACCACTCAACACGCTATATCTTGAAAAATCGGGGGAGTATGGGGGAACTGAATCTTGACACTAGGTTCCCTTTGCATACCTTATTATATACGAGGTACAGCGTGAAGCTAAAAGCGTCTAATTAATATGGAACCAAATTAATCCAGAAACCCTTGTCTGTTAATAGAAAACATCTGATTTAGGCATATTTTCAACACAAAAAAAATATAATATAACAATTTTTTAATCAGGGGCGATACCCACATCCTATGGCGGCGATGCGTGAAAATCGTATCAAGATGATTATAGTACTCTTTTGTTGCACCCTTTTTGTATCAACCCCCCAGTGGATGTGTAATTATATGTAAGCTGTGGTTTGTGTGACTTACCGCCACAATATAGGTCAAAAATCACTGTTTTACACTTTTATTATAGTGTTTGTTTAACAGGATTTTGTTAAAAGTCTGTTTTGTATCTTTTTATTAAGTTAGTAAATTATATTATAATTTATTTATTTATAGTTACCTCTATTTCGTCAAACTGCAGGTGTCTTACATTTTGTACAATGTGTAATCGTTGGTTATTTATATATTACTTAAGCCTTTCTACAGAAATATATTTGCTGTTATAAAATAGCCAATTGATTTGTAATCCTTCAAAAATCCTAGAATTTTTTATATATAATTAATACCATGTCTTCTCATAATAATAAAAAACCCAACCAATAATTTCCATTCCGTTCCGTTTTTTAATTTTATGTTTATCTATTTAATACTTTAAGTTAATAAAAACATAAATGACATTTCAATACCGCCAAAATGACACATAAAAAATATTCGAATAAGATTTTTTTGAATTTAGAATTCACCCAGAAAGGCAAAGACCACAAAATATACAGTATTATTCTTCTTTGTTTTTTTATTGATATTATTCTAATTTACAAGATAGCACATAGATATTATTTATTATATGATATATGACAGATAGAAATAAATATATTTAGTATTTATAATATAATACATAAATATAATTAATTGATTTAACTCAGTATAAATTAGAATAGTGTGGTATGTTCCTAGAGTATCCGAACAGGTAACACGGCTACATTCGTACATCTTCCCTGTTCTACTGCTCTACGGTTCGCAAATTAAGAAACTTTTGAGTTAAATATTTAGTTTTAGTATTTTATTTAATCTCTAAAATGTGGCCATTAATATGTTATTTTTTTTTAAATTTCATTTGTTAATGAATTTCATGAACATTTTTTTTAATAAGTACTTAAGTAAGCTTTCTTTCTAACATTAGGGTGTTGATAGATTTTATAACTTATTGTAATATGTTTTTAAATTTTTACAAGTCGTAGTCTAATAAGATAATTTTTTTTTTTTTTTAAATAATCTAACTAGATTCCTTCTATTTTATAAACTTTTTCTACTTATCGTGTTAGTATATGTGATAACTCGCAAGCTTAATTTGAGGCACTTTCCAGTTTTCGATTAAGCTGAATATTTTTAAATAAATATTTATTAATAAAAACAGTTTTTTTTTGTTTAATCACTGGTGGTCGGGTGGATATTTCATTTGATATCTAGGTAGTTACATTCTTAAAATACAATACACTATAAAAAAAACTTACAAATCTCGTTTTTAAAATATTAAAATTTTCTAATATTGCTAACATTACATTACATATTATACGTTATACATATAAAGATAATTATACAACTCTATTTATATTAATAAAAAAAAAATATCTCACAAATATTGTACCATATAACCGAGTGCAATTTCTAAGGGTACTCAGATGCTATATCGGATCGTGCAGCGAACAGACAGAGATGGATATACACAATAACTCATACAATAGAGAAGGACAGGCACAGTCTTGAGATGACCAACAGTTAGGGTCAGAGGTGAACGCTCTCGGGTCTGGTTCCGAATAAAAGTAGCCACAGGCAAGGCTTTGGGTAAGTGTGGGTCAGTGCGGCGTAGTAATGGAGCTTCGGAGTTCGTTTTGTTAATAGTTTTATAAGAATGTGTTATTTAATGTTTACTTCACGCTGTATCCCGCATAGAACACGGTAGGCTGTAGGAACCTACTGCTAAGACGCTCGCTCCTCTTCTCATTTCTCACAGAATTTTCGATTGCGTGTTTAATGGTGGAAATCAACGCTGCGCTTTGTCGTATTACCAGTGCGAGAATGAAAATGAATAAATTAGTTCTTGTATTTTTTATATTGGTAAAGTGACTAGACACTAGATTTTGTCTGTGCAGAGAAAAAACACTTGTTTTTATAAAATCTATATGAAATAATATTATTAAAAAGAAGATTAAACCTTATAACCACAGCGTTCTGTGCCATGATAGCGTCATTTAAAAAAGTAAAAAAAAAGTTTTTAATTTTCTTAGTTAAGTAGGTACAACAAATTAAAATCATTTCTAAAATTTCGGGGACATAATATTATTATTATTATTTTTTAAATCAGCTCAACGCTTTTTTCCTATAGAGAGGTGGAACCCACGTACAGAATTCCAATCAACACACAATGCCTCCAGAATTCGGCGGAAAGTGGGAAACGGAGTGTCTTAACACTAGATTCCCTCTGCCTACCCTGCGTGCGGGATATAGCGTGAAGCTGATTAAAAAAACACTGTGTGTGAAGATACTATGTTCTCCGCTTACCACCCTCATTTACAACGCCGCAATTTGTCTTGCCAAAGTGTAAAATAAAAAAAAATCATTGTTGTATCTCTCTCACTTACTTATTGGCTTATGTTTTTTTTCAAATTACTCTTATATACCTATAAAATATTATACATACATAATCTCGATATAGAGGAATCTAATTTAAGTTTTATTAACTAATGTAATGGACCGTGAAATGTGTTGTAACTCTCATGACATTAGTGTTTTTGATGATTTATGAGGTATGCGGGTGTTATGTTGCTGATTCGATTCTCGGTCAAACGATATTGTTGAAGTTTTTTTTTTTATTAAAAAACTAAAAACTAAGGCTAAGGCCTAAGGCTAAAAACGATATAATGTATGTAAATAAATCAGCTTCACGCTGTATCCCGCACACAACAGGGTAGTCAAAGAGAATGCAGTGTTAAGATACTCCCTTCCCCTTTCCTTTTCTATTGCGTATTGAGTGGCGGAACTCAACGCCGCATTTTGCTTCGACATCAGAGTGAAGAAATGAAAATATACATTTAAATTAATATTTAATTTTCTAGAGCAAAGATCGAACCCGCAACCATTCGGTATATTTAAATTTTTAAAACATTAAAAAAGTTTTGATCTCTTGATGAATTACCAATTAATTTATGATTGAAATTCTTTTATTTTTCTCTCGTGTCGACTGATGGGGTACAATCTGGATTTTGAAATATTTTTACAACAAAAACAAAATTTAGGGTTGAAAAAAAAAATATTTTGTTGTCTTTTTTTTAAAGCGAGAACTGCGATAATAATAATTACTGTAAAGATAATATTTCAATTCCCTCAATGATTTCGACATATGTATACATATTTTTTAACCATAAAAAAAATACTATTAATAGAGGAGCCTGGTGAAATTATTTTTCTCTCTTGTCTCTTTTATCTATGACACGTGAAGTACGACTTTTTAGTAGTAGAATGTGGGTTTTGGAATATGTTTATGCCAAAAACAAAATGTAGGGTACAAACGATATAATAATTTTTTGTTATCTTGTGAAACGCGACAACTACTGTAATTATTATAATACCTTCCTTATATAATATTTCTAATCACAAGAAAACTCACCTAAGCAAAACCCAAAACCAAATTCCCTTTGAGATTTTCCAAGCACCACAGTTGTTTATCCTTACTAGATTACGCCGTTACAAAAGATACTCTAAACCATTTGTTCGTAAACATGATATACTACCAGCTCGTGCGTATGACGACAGGCCA
>DWQW01007625.1:0-14779 GCA_018249695.1 Heliconius erato demophoon | reverse complement strand
AGGTAACTTAAATTACCTGCTTTCCGTCTGAACTCCAGACATTGCATGTTAACTGGCGGAACTCAACGCCGCTCTAAACAAAGTAATTTTAATTTTATAGGAATTTTATAGCATTGTACATAATACATATGTATTCTGATTTGTTTAACATAATTAAAATTAATGAACACTATAAAAAATATTCTTCTAACTTCTCCATCTCAGATTCGAATTAACAACGATCGTATAAGCACAACGCAATTGCGCTATGACTGTATCAATAATAATAATAAATAAATAACATTTCAAATACATGGTAAGGTGTGAATTGATGTACAAAGTTTTTTGTTATTTCCAGTTCAGTGCGTTAACGAGACGGGTATCGAGCTTTGACAGCTTGCAAAATAATGACCGAACATCCACGCTACGACCGGCACAAAATATTGATAAAATATATATTGGATCTTGAATTGATTCTATGTAGGTATATTCTGTTATAAGAGGGATAGAATTTATTGATGAGGAAGAAGAAGAGTTCTTTTAATAGTTATATTATATTAGTCCTTGCCCGCAATTTTGCTTGTATTTTAAGATGTAAAATAGAATGTCTCGTTCTTTGCCGTCCCTAGGGTGAATTTCGAGAAATCCTTCTTAACTCTCTTCTACACTCCCTAACCATACATACACGCCAATTTTAAACTTTCTAAATGCAGTAGTTTGGGATTGAAATGGCCTGAGTCAAATAGTTAACTAAGAAATTAGCTCAAATCGACGATAATGTTTTTAAATAGTTAAAACAAATTACACGGTCACTTTTGTTTGAATTTTTAAAAGGAACAATGCTTTTATAATCTTTTCAAATATACGGGCATTGCTTTTGACATATTAATAAAGCGGATAAAATTTCACGACGTCAAAAGCATTACAGTCAATCCCATATTGTGTTCTAACAAAGAATTTTTAAGCCAGAATAAAAAAGATTCGACAGTTCGCTTCAAAATAATGTCTGGATTTGAGCCATTTTTCGCTATCTACGAGGAAAATGTTTCGAAGCTGATTTTAACACATATTTCAGGAACATTTTCCTGTAATTACAGGACTTTTAGATCCATGTATTTTTAATTTGGTGAGATTTTCTTTGTCGGAGTTATTATTGTTATAAGAAAATTATTTTTCAGCTTCACGCTGTATCCTAGTGGTAAGAGACACCGTTCCCCACTTCCTGCCTAATTGTGGAGGCATTGCGTGTTGAGTGGCGGAACTCAATCTCGCGCTTTACCTCGACGCCAGAGCGAAGAAATGAAAATATATATTTTAATAAATATTTCACTTCCTTTCCAGCTTGACACCGACTTCAAAATTATACAATCTTTTATGAATAATTTTTGTTTAACAAAATCTAATTGTTGTACGTTTTACTTTATGTAAAATTATTTTTTACTTTTTAGTTCGTTGTTTGAAGTCAGTTTTTTATTATTAAATTTTATTGTTTTAGTATTGGACGTTCACTAGGTTGACGATATCCTTAGCCTCCTCGGCCCAGATCTTTTCCAACCATCGGAAGAGGTATTTTTTGATATTTTAAAATGTTTTTTTATTTTTCCAATTTTTTTTTATGTATATCAAAAGTATATGATTAACATTGTTCTAAGAAGTATTATATATAAAAATGTCAGTGAAACTACTTTTATGTGTTAAAGTAGACGAGTAACATCTATGTTCATAGCCACAATTTACGGTAGAGATAACATTGTTCAAAACTATAAATTTACGCCTTAACTAATATAAGTTGATCTCAAGCTCCGGCTACGAAGATAATTGTGTGGTTTGAATTAATTAGTACCTGTAACAAGAAAATAATAAAATTATTACATGTATATTGTACTCGTATATGCTTGAGTATTAGTAGATAATATATTAATTATAGGCCAGACTAGAGGCCAGTCGTGGCGCAGGGGCACAAAGTGTGACTTTAAAACCGACTGGTTGTTGGTTCGATCCCACTCGAGGAGATGAAATATTTACTTAAATTTATATTTCCATTTCGCGCTTGTCCTCGACAGCAGAGTTCTCTCTGGCGTGGCGTTGTGTTCTCCAGAATTCGGCAGAAAGTGTGGAATGGAGTGTCTTAACACTAGGTTCTCTCTGCCTACCCTGCTGTGTGCGGGATACAGCGTGAAGCCGATTTATTTATTTTATTTATATATTAATTATTTTATATAAGTATTAATGAGTCTAACGGAATACGATCGTTGTAGGTTTGATTTGCATTCTGATAGACTAAGCGCGGTGTTGAGTTCCGCCACTAAATGCAATGTCCCAAAAGATTGGGAGCGCAGGGTACAGAGTATCTAAATACTAACAGAGTATCTATGCACTCTACCTCTGCCATATTTAAAAACCTTATAGTTACGAACCAAATAGTAAAAACATTATTTCTATTTACATTTGAATCCAAAGTTAATTTTACAATAATATATTAAGTAAATTTATTGAAGTCCATATCACTATTTTTAACATTTTTTAAAGTGTGTGGATTAGCCACACTTAGGGAAGAAAAATTTGAACGTAGTACGACGAGGACGTAACGTTAGAAATTTTGAACGTAGCGGGACTCGAACCCGCGCCTCCTGGAAACCAACCTGGACCCGGAGGCACGAGTTCGATTCCCACTACGATAAAAAAAATTATACGTTTTGTAAATAAGTATCCATATCACTATTTATTATTGAGAAGCTTAAGTAAATGGCAAAGTAAAACATACTATTACCACTTGAGCTCTACAGTATTGCATTCGCAGTTCAACAAGTCAAAGGCAAGCAAACTTAGTCTTGGCTTAGATTAACATGTCTCTAATGAATACGATATTAAACCACGAATACCAATAATACGTACTATATACAACTAACTGTTCCAATAGTATTTTATTAGTATAAACATAAAAGTTGGAGGGCGTTGTAGTGTAGTGGGATCACGTCTTAGTATTGCTTGATGGTTGTGGGTTCGATACCCACTCGGGGATATTGATTATTTTTTCTGTTATTGAGTTTTGCCACTCAACGTATATGACAGATATATGTATCTACAACGCACAGTCATTCTACGTGGCGTAGAGCGCTAAACTTTGGTATATTTCTGTGGAGAGCATAAGGGACTATAAAATAAATAAATAAATCAGTTTCATGCTGTATTCCGCACACAGCAGGGTAGGGAGAGGGAACCTAGTGTTAAGACACTCCGTTCCCCACTTCACACTGCCGGATTCTGGAGACATTGCTTGTTGAGTGGCAGAACTCAACGCCGCACTTTGCCTCGTCACCAGAGCGAAGAAATAGAAATATAAATTTTAGTAAATATTTCATCTCCTCGAGTGCGAATCGAACCCACAACCAATCGGTTTTACAGTCACACTTTCTGCCCTTGCGCTACGACTGGCCTCGACTCATAATAAGGGAGTATTATGAGTAATTTTGAGAAATCGTTTCTCTAATTAGGAAAAATACAGAACATACACGTAAGTCAAGTAGAGGCCGGCTGCTAGTTTTGCTATAATATATTTCGCACCACCATACTTAGTTATAGTAAGATCTATTACGATTCCAAATATTATATTTTCATGAAAGGTTGTTTACAACGACACCCATTTATTCAACCAGATAATCGTTAGAGCAATGGCTTAAAATGCTTTTATTCTCAAATAGAATACCGTTACATTACGTTAGCTGTGGAGATTAGGGCTAAAAAAATATTTGTTTTTCGTGATCCTTTTCTGGGTCATTAAAGTTTTTAAAGAAACGTGGTGATTTGTTTTTTGAATAACTTTTTAACTATTATTTAAAAAAAAATAGAGGTATAAGTAAAAGAGTAAAATGGGTAAAGTGTAAATTTATAGATTTTACTAGCTCTAAATTTAAATCAGAATATATATTTATAAATAGAACTGTACTTGGAGCTACGGCTGTTTCAAATAATAAAAAAAATCATACGAAGCTATTTTAAGAAAGAAAAAGAACGCTACTGCTTAGAGAAAGGTTTATAAAAAAAATAACATTTTGCTGAGTATTGTTTAAGCTTACAACAGTAGTGTCAAATATAACTGAGATAACTACAGATTAAAATCTATATGATGTTACTTATAGCTTGATAATAATTGCCCGTCAGGGGCACAAGCGTGCGACAGCATGCACTACGGTTATGGGTTCAATTCCCCGTCGAGGGATGTAATATTTAATATTTTCCTTTTATCGCTCTCATAACGAGGCAAAGCGCCCCCACTCAACACACAATACCTGAGGAATTCGGTCGAAATTCTAGAATGAAAGTGTCTTAATGTGAATTTACAAGTCTTTACACTAGGTTCCCAGGTTCCCTCGGCTTGGGACACAGCGTGAAGCTAGATGAGTTTATTCCATTATGTAAGCTGTATATATAAATATCTTCATAAATATTAACAATGTGTTGGTTTTAAATGTTTTCATTTTTTATATATATTCCTAAAAGAAATTAAGTATACTATTACAATATTATAATATTGTCTTGAAATTATAACAAGAAAAAAACCATTTAAAATAAAAAAAAGTCAGCTTTACGCTGTATCCCGCATACAGCAGGGTAGGCAGAGGGAACCTAGTGCACACACTTCGTTCCCCACTTTCTGCTGAATTCTGGAGGCATTGCGTGTTGAGTGGCAAACCTTAGCGCCGCGCTTAGCCTCGACACCAAAGTGAACAAATGTAAATATCAATTTAAGTAAATATTTCCTCTCCTCGAGTGGAGATCGAACCCACAACCAGTCGATTTAAACAGTCACACTTTGTGCCACGACTGGCCTCAAAAAAACCATTTACATTAACAATATATAAGTAACAGACGCGTGGAATTCCTGAAGGAGAACTAAATCCTAGTTTACGTGGTCCGTTGGCGCGTGATTGCCGGCGGTTATAAAAATGCCAATAAAGATGGTATTTGTGGTCCAAGACGTGATAAGAACAATACAGTATGAAAACTAATGTTACTATTTTGTATAGAAATTGTTATTATTATATTTATTTTGTAAGAAAAAAACTTAGAAACCCCTGAAAAGAAAATTTAAAAATGTTTAACGCAGTCGCCTGATTTTGGTTTTGATATATATATTAGCTTCACGCTGTTCTGGAGCAAGTTCTGGAGGCATTACTTGTTCAGAGGTGGAACTCAACGCCGCACTTCGCCTCGACACAAGAGCGAAGAAATGAAAATATAAATGTAAATAAATATTTCATTTCCTCGAGTGGGGATCGAACCCACATCCAGTCAATTTTACAGTCACACTTTGTGCCCCTGCGCCACGACTGGCCTCTTTCTCTGCCTTTGGTTATTTGTATATATTTTTATAATTATAATTTGGAATTCTTCTTCGTTTCTTCTACTCTTGGTGTGGAAAATAGGGGATGACTTAACCTTAATTTTTAACTCAAAAATGAGTTGTGTGTACAGCGCAATACACTTTATCGTAATTCACAGCTCAGTTCCAATTCCTAGCCCTATGGATAGGATATCTATAGATTATTATCTATAGATATCTATAGATTATTCCGAATAAATATAAATACAGAGAGCAATAATTGTAAATAATAAATAAAAAAATGATGTAAGAAAACTAGAAAAACATCCAAAAAAATAAAAGACCTATAAATCGCTACTCGCTATATCTTTTACCATTTTTTCAAGATAAGTCAGATCGACATGTTAAACGACCTCATGGGCATCAAGGCGTACATGACTGCAATAATAAGACTTATATAAAACTAAAGTTGATACCGTCGTGGCCTAGTGGCGAAACGTGTGACTGTGAAAGCAACGCTTCGATTCTGATTTGAGGGAATAAATAATTTTCATTTCCTCTCTCTGGTAACAAGACAAAGCGCAGCGTTGAATTCCTTAATGTTAAGTTAAGTTGAATGATGGAAATTGATTAAGTAATGTAATTTAAAAAACAAACAGGTTCACGCTGTATCCCGCACACACTAGGGTAGGCAGAGGGAACCTAGTGACAAGACGACACTCTGTTACCCACTTCCTGCCGAATTCTGGAGGCATTGCGTGTTGAGGGGCAGAACTCAATGCCGCGCTTTGCCTCGACACCAGAGCGAAGAAATGGAAATATATTAAGTAAATATTTCATCTCCTCGAGTGGGAATCGAACCCACAACCAGTCGGTTTTACTTTTTCTTATAGGAATAGAAAACACGGAAATAAAAATAACACACCGAATCCACAACGTCTCATTTACAGTCTCATGATGTACCACTGCGCCATCAGCCTCTATTTCTAAAGCACTATAAAAAAATATAAATTTTATGACAACATTCAGTAGATACTCGTAACAAGCAACGTTTTCGAAATTTTACACCGTATTGTAAATTATAAGGAGTTTTTAGAGTCAATCGTAAAAAGAAATTTTCTTCAACGCTACTTACTACTTGGGGAAAGCTTTGCCTTTCATATTAACGACATTTTATAGTTCGATCGTAATTATTATTATGTTTATAGGCCATTCTTAGGGATTCTTAAAAGAATACTGGTTATAGCCCGCGATTTTGTTTGTTTGAACTTCTCATTGTAAAGATGGCTATTGTGGGTTCGATTTTCATTCGAAGGAAAAAGTTTTAATCGGTTGCTCGTTCAGGTAAGAGACGACAAAGAAGACAAGGCGCGGTGTTGAATATCGTCAACATTATTTCTCTAAATTATGCAGAAAGCGGAGAATGAGTGTCTTAACGCTAACGTTCCAGTCTGCCTACTCTGCGATATGCGGGGTACAGTATAACTATGAAATATAAAAATATAATGTTTGTATAACTAAAAAATATAAAATACTGTTGTTTCTCGTCCCCTGAGGAAATTAAAAAAAAAAAATCTTAGTGCTACCCTACACTCAGTTCAAATTGAATAAAACAAGAGTTTCCTTTTCGTAATTTAAAAAGAAAACTTAATTCTAAGTCCGTTCTCAAAATTTAAATGAAAAGTATTGAATGTTACATGTATAAGCTTTTAATCGATTTGTGCGAGTACTCTACAATCAACCGTGTTTTTTACGATACCTACTCGTATGTAGATAGTTTAAGCTCATCTGTTAAGTTTAATTGTATCGAGAAAACTTTTTAACGTTTAGAGCTTTTATTTGTTAAGTCCGGGTAGAGAAATAAAATAATTATAAAATATAATGTATTAAAATCACCTTTGCAGGATTGAGCGTAAAGTTGCCAAATTTAAAATTTATTTACCGAATGAATATTATAGCTATATTATATTGAGGCTCGTGTCCGAGGGCACAATCGTGCGAGTGTAGACGCAGATGTTTGTGGGCAACACACAGTACCTGAAGAATTCGGCGTAAAGTGCGGAACAAATGTGTCTTAACACAGGTATAGGTTCCCAGTTTAATTCTGCCTACTGCTAAGATAAATAGTTTTGCTGCAAACATCCCCATTATTTGCAGCAAAACTATTCATCATTTCATACGATATACAGTCGTAAATTTCATTATTCCTATAAGACTTTTTGTTTTGAAATGTCAGGACGTTCTCGCTTACATTATGAATTAGGAGAAGGGTCAACTTGACAATTGAACGTTGTTTAGCATACTGTTGTATTACATATTTAATCTTGGCATAAAGAACAAAGGGGTGAGTATTAGATTGAATATTGTAATAAAGAAACCTTGTGGCTCTTTTGTTTATACGTTTCTGTGGACAGGCTTTGTTAATTCTTTAAGGATTTAAATGTTTTATATTTAGTTTATTTTAGTTTATTTTATGTGTATTTTGTTTGTTATGTTAAATTATTTTAACTATTTTGACCTTTTAGTAGTGAATATGTTGGTAAAAATGTATTCTAAATATTTATTTGAAATCAAATTGGCGCTGTGGGTGCGTCTGAGTGTAAACGCAGTGTGATTGTTGGTTTGATATGAATTTGGATTAATAAATTATTTTCATCACGAATTTCATACATAATGCAGCAGCTATTTATTTTTTGAATGCATAGACTAAGAAGTTTGATTTTTTCTGTGCTCTAAAAGACTGCAGAAATCTTTTATGATGACGATGTCGTTTTAAATAAATATGACTAAATTATGATTTTTGAGCAAAATGTAATGTTAGACAACAATAAAACATATAATAAATGTCTTATCACATTATATGTTTTTTCTTTTGCCTTTTCAAGTGATTTATAGACAAATGTCAATATCGTTGCTAATAGTTCTGAATTGAATTGCCACGCGAATCATTGATTTGGAATGCTCTCGCGTTGCTAGGCAACGATTTGATGGCCCTCCAGTGTGAAATTTCACGCTTAACGAGTACCAATCTAATGTAGTTGACTGCCAAAAATGTATGAGATTTTGGATATAAAGGCTGATACACTATTTTGATCTTGATTTTATGGTTATTGTAAATGTAGCAATTGGAAAATGGAAATAATTGAGAATTGTATATCCTAAGTCCTCGTGACTTATCTGAAAGCGCAGTCATTGAAAACTTTAATGTGATGTAATATAGCTTAAAGCCTTACCCAATAAAGGAATAAATTAAAAATAAAAATTAAATTAGTTTCACGCTGTATCCCGCACACAGCAGGGTAGGCAGAGGGAACCTAGTGGTAAGGCACTCCGTTCCCCACTTTCTGCCGAATTCTGGAGGCATTGCGTGTTGAGTGGCAGCCGCGACACCGCGCTTAACTTCGACACCAGCGCGAAGAAATGAAAATATAAATTTAAGTAAATATTTCATCTTCTCGAGTGGGAATCGAACCCACGACCAGTCGGTTTTACAGTCACACCTCGTGCCGCTGCGCCACGACTGGCCTCATAAATGGAATATCCAACACAAAAATAGTATTTCAATTAAAACAACTATTTCCTGAGATAAGTGCATTCAAATAAACAAACTCTTTAGCTTTATAATTTTAGTATGGAGCATTAGATGAACAAAAGGCAACCTAGATATGACAATTTCTGTAAAACTAAACATACGTATTTTTTTTACTTAAATAGGAGCTGGTCAGATGAACAGGTTAGAACATAATATATTTTTGTATATATAATATAGTAGTGTTTATATATTTATGATCGTTATTTCAATATAAAAGTCAGAAGTGAAGACGGCTTAGACTCTTAAGAAGTTTCTGTTAACAATTTTGAAATAGTAACTTAGGTTTCAACCTATTTAATAATAAGTAATAGGTACTCGTACTTGTTCTCCGTACAAACTTACGAACTCTCACTTAAATGTAAAGTATAGCTAATTGCGGATGTTGTTAATAAATCAAGTTACTCAAGTGTCTATTTCTAGGAATCTCTTGTTTTACGTTGTTCGTCAATATAAATATGAACTGGAAGTGAAAACTTTAGATATATAAAATTTTATTGAATTAATTAAATATAAAATTTAAATTCTTAAAATAAATAATTTATACACTATATAATAAATATTTAATGCACTCCGTTCCCATTAAGACTTCAGACTTCCTTTCTCCATTTTCTGCAGAATTCTGAAGGCATTTTTCTGTTGAGTGGCGGTACACAACGCCGCGCTTTGCCTCGTTACTACAGCGAGGAAATGAAAATATTTAATATATGAAATATTGAATAACCATTTCTCGAATGGGAATCGAATCTACAACTTGCCACACGTTTGGGCACTACGACTGACGTTAGATAGTGGAAAACATAATTTATCACTGAATCCTTTCTTCATATTTGAAGATTCAAGAGGCACGTGAATGGTGATTCCATTTTAATTATATAATAATGTAACCCTTCATTTGACTTTCAAGAGTAAAATACGCTTTATAATTATTATAATAACTGAAACTCGTATTTTATAAGGGCTATTAGCAAATTAATTATTCGAGGCTTTAATACAATTTTGATGAAATAATTTTATTCGATTAATGTACATAAATAATTACTAGTTTTTTTATGAACAGATTATTCAAAAAGTTATATACTATATCCCTAGCGGAGTAATAAGAGAGAATGTAGCGCCAAACGCTATGGTCTCTGCTTAGGTTTCGCCTCGTCCACTGTCATCAACCTCTTCATACATGGCTTTTGGGGTGTCCTCATGCTTTTTACATGGGCTTCTTATCTCCAGTATCTTTGATACTATGTTTTCAAAGATCAACCGAAGTCTCCTCCTACCTCTCTTACCGCTCACTTTTCCATCCTAAATCTTTTTTACCATTCTTTCATCAGTCATTCTTTCGACGTGCCTAAACCAGCACGTTTTCTTCATTCTCAAGGCTAGTGCCTAATATTGTGTGTATTTCTTTATTGCGAATTCAATCAGCTAAGCTGACTATGTATATCCTACAAAGAGATCGCATCTCCACAGCCAAACTGCGCCATAAAGTCCTAAAATAAAAAAATAAATATTACATACACGGTTGTATATATAAGTTGGAACTTTAAGTAAATTTGCTATCCAAAATTGATCTAAGATTGCAGTTCCGTTTCGCCTCTAGAAACTCCAAATCAAATTATATAGAGTAATTACATTAATAGGAGCAAGGCAAGATAGTAAGTTATTTCGTTGATCAGTTCACGACGATGTAGTCTTCAATTTGATTAACATAGCTTGTAATTAATCAATGTAATTGTATAGAATTAATAGACTAAGGAAAGATTTTTGTTTCTTTATATTGTGGAATTGAAGGAGGTCATAGAAACATGGCTATAAAAATTTAAAAAACTAACCTGTTTACTACAGTAGTCTAGTTTACGTAACAGATAAAAATAAAAATATTTTGATATGTAAAAATTTTGAAAATATTGAAAAAGATACATTACAGATCACGTGTTTATAGTGTTTAGTTAAAATATATGTATTTTTAAACATTTCTAAAGTGTTATTCCACACTTAGGAAAGAAAAATACTTATTTAGACAACGTATAAAAATTTGAACGTAGCGGGACTCGAACCCGCGCCTCCTGGAAACCGGCCAGGCGCTCGCTCTGGCCACTAAGCCATATATTCTCATCAAGCTACGTCGAAATTTTTATACCCTTGTTACAACTTATTTATGTTGTTAGTATCTCTGTAGGGAGATTTTTACAAATTTAATCTATTTTTCAATATTTTTAAACATTTTTAAAGTATTATTCCACACGTAATTTTTATACGTTTTCTAAATAAGTATTTTTCTTTCCTAAGTGTGGAATAACACTTTAAAAATGTTTAAAAATATTAAAAAATAGTATTCTCTCTTGCCAAACGATAATTCTTAGTAATTATCTTTGGGTAGCGGAAATTTGTAAAAATCTCCCTACAGAGATACTAACAATATAAATTACTTATAACAAGCGTATAAAAATTTCGACGTAGTTTGATACTACTTTCAAATTTTTATACGTTTTCTAAATAAGTATTTAAAATATATGTATTAATATTTACATATAAAAAAAGATAGTTAAAGCATTTTGTAAATATTTGGAAATGAAAAAGAAAGTAATTCACATCGTTTTTAAAAAATATTGTATTTTTTGGTGTATTCTATAGTAATCCGTTATTTTGTCGATGTAGCCACGTTAAGTTTAAAACGACACATATTATGCATATTTGTGTCAAATTTATAATATTTGATTAGATACAGATAGATGAAGTAAAACTAAAAATATATATATATATATAAAAAAATACGTAGGATTTTACAAAATGAGAAAAACAAAAGTAATTTATCTATATGATCTTTCGTTGATATAAAATGTGGCATATAATCGAACGTAATTAAATAGACCCTTATTTCTACCGACTAGATTAATGCTCCATACATTTATCACTCGTGTCTTAAGTGCTCTAGAGCTCGAGATTAAAACGTCGAAACGTTTATAAAATATATTGAAACCGCGTATAGTATCAAGGTTACATTTTTAAGGTCAGGTTGTTCCTGTCCATGATGTCCTGGATTCAATTTCCGGTAAGGTCAAAAGGGTTATTGGTTATTTAGCCCTAAAGTCTAACTTATATTATACGACGTTTTTTGAGTATTTATAGAGATATTTATGACATGCTTGGTGATAGGAAAATTCCCTGGGAATATGATATTTTGAAATTGCTCTTTGCTCTGGTGACGAGGCAAAGTGTAGCGTTGAGTTCCGACACTTAACATTTGTAGTATTGGGCGGAAAGCGGGAACGTGTCTAAATGGGAACGGAACGTCTTAACACAAAGTTCCCAGGTTCCCTCTGCCTACCATGGTAAGTGGGCGATATAGCGTGAAGCTAAAAAAGAGTATGTTGATGGTCAAATAAGTGGGCATGATTATATGTTAGTTAACACAATTTTAAACGGAACGAAAAGTGAGACGATCTTTCATCTTTGAATTTTTCCTAGATTTTTATTAGTCATTAGGTTTACCTGTACAAGCTTGCTACAGAGAAGCTAACGTGATAGAATTTCGACGTTGCTTGATGATAAGCACCTTTAGGTTCATATCCCATTACTTTCAAATTTGATTTTTATTTTTAAAATATTTCTTAAATTTACGTGTTATATATTCGTCTTACGTAAAAAATAAATAAATCTCCATAAAAAAATGAATTACAATTTTTTTTCAATATTCTTTACAAAATATTAATTATTCAGATTTAATGATATACAAGTACCATACTCCATTGACGGAATAAATAAAGGACCTCATTATGCTAAGTGTTGTTCGAACTTTGATTTCCGATAAGGCATGTTTCGGGTGACAAATGATAAATTGGATGATAACAGAGGGACGACATCACAGTATTAACTAGATTTGTTATTATAATTGATTGTGAATTTGTGAAACCTATTTTACAACTTTTTTATATGTTAAAGAATTGTATGAATATAAACGCGATAAGTTGTGGGTTCTATTACAACTCAAGGAAATTAAATATTAATATTTTCATATTCTCGCTTTGATGACTAGGCGCGGCGTTGTGTTCCGCTACACAACACGCAATGCTTCCAGAATTCGGCGGAAAGGGGGAAACGGAAGTCTGAACAGTAGGTTCCCAGGACTCCTCTGCCTGTACTGCAATGTGTGGGATACAGTGAGAAGCTAAAGAATTGTTTAATTATTGTGGCTGTCGTAGCGACGCAAGGCAATACCCAAGGTATATGGGTTCGATTATAAAAGATTTTTTTATTGCTCTTCTACGATAGAGCGCTGCGTTGATTAAATAATTAATAGAGAGAGTAATGAAACTAAGTACATTATACACAGTTCAAAGTAAAAAAAAAATATGGAGAATGTATCTAATATATTTAAAAATATGTCAAATCCTCTAAGTGTGGGCTATTTTATATTTATTTTTCAAGTAGTTTTATGTATAAAATAGAATAGTCTTTCTTCTTCTACTTATTTATTATACATTAAACTACTTGAAAAATAAATATTTTATATTTATTTTTCAAGTAGTTTAATGTATAATAAATAAGTAGAGGAAGAAAGACTATAACTAAAGCTTGAAAAAATGATAAAAATATGAGTATATAGAAGTATATTGATTTTATTCATAGAATTTACGTACTAATCATAAATTTATTGAGCAATATACATGTGTATGTACTGTGTATTGTTATTTTTAACTTTAACTAAAATACAGCCTTTGATATGCAAATAGGGTTATAAAATATTCATTTATTTCATGAAGCTAGTTTTTTTGCTATCTATTGGCTTGCAAAATAAACAAACTACGAAATATTTTGTTTTATTAGTTCAAAATCTATGTTGTTGCTGTTGTAATAGGTAAAACCAATCTAAGCCTTTAAAATCACATATTTTTAGACCCGTGTGGCGCAGTAGGACAGGGTATGATTATAAATGCGATGGTTAGACAGTTAGTTTAGTATGGGAGCCTAATAATAAAAGAGGGAAGACGAGAGACTCAAATTTAGCTTAGTGTAATAACATATGTGAAGAGAAATATTCATGATGCGTTTGTAATTTAAATAAATAAAATAAATCAGCTTCACGCTGTATCCCGCACATAGCAGGGTATGCAGAAGGAACCTAGTCCTTAGACAATCCGTTCCCATCAAGACGCTTACGTTCCCGCCGAATTCTGAGAACTCAACGCCGTGCCTCATTACTAGAACGAGGAAATAAATGTTTTAAATATTTATTTTTTTCCAGATAGAGTCGAACCCAAAACCTGTCGCACACGCTTGTACCCGTGCACCACGACTCCTCTCCTCTATCTTTCTTCTGTCTACCCCACTATGTAAATTAAAACGTCAAGCTGAAAGAAAATATTATTACAGATACTTATTCATATACTTTAAACTACGTTTACTACTAAAACTACGGTTTGTTAAATTTAATTTCGATATTCCACACGGGAATGATAAATAATGGCGATTACTATGAACTGGGACGAGATACGACATATAATAATGTAGGTCATTTATCGTTATAATACTGGAGCAAAACGGCACTCACGTTATATTGAATGAAATTTTATAATAATATTTTAAAGTAAAAATGTTCGAAACGATATCTTGACGTATTTAGTAAGTGGCAGTGGATTCAAATCTTGCTTGAATGTATGATTTTTTTAACACGATTAATTTCTTACATACAGATCGACCTAATAAAATGATTAGGTCGATCTGTATGTAAGAAATTAATTATGTAATGGTATCTACGAATATAAGCTACAGCTCTTCTAATTGTTGTATCGTCATGAAACTTGGCAATTATATTTAGATTAGA
This sequence comes from Heliconius erato demophoon, assembly GCA_018249695.1. Lineage (NCBI taxonomy): Eukaryota > Metazoa > Arthropoda > Insecta > Lepidoptera > Nymphalidae > Heliconius > Heliconius erato. The sequence goes on along the minus strand of DWQW01007625.1, from coordinate 67 downwards.
TGACAATACAATATTATGGTACCATCGAGCTGGTTGGTGGGACTGGAAGGTGGCTGATGGTACGATT